>JZKD02S1883205.1:943-27216 GCA_000966675.3 Picea glauca
GAATGAAAGTTCATTCTATCAGGTTGGTTCTTGTTTACAAACTGAGTCTTGTAATGAGGATTGGATTCCTCACATCTCTGTTGGATCTGGGATCAACAAGTCGGTTCTGGTTATGAGGGTTGGATTCCTCATTTCTTAGTTAGATATGAGAACTAAAAGTTGGCTCTTGTATCAGAGAGTTGGATCTCTCATATTCAGTTGAAGTTGAAGATATTAAAGGATTGATTTTGTTTGTAATCATTCAAGTTAAATAAATTAAAGAATGATATTTTATCTACTTCATACAGTTTGTGTTATACATTTTTATGAATAATTAATTGAACTGCATATATATTATTCAGTTAATTTAGTTAATCTATGAAAATGTGAAAAGTAGCCAAAAGTTTCAGACATTGATTCACCCCCCGCCCCCCTCTTAGTGTCAGTGTGTGTTTCAACAATTGGTATCAGAGCAGGTTCCTTCACTACAGTTTAACCACTCAATTGTTTTGAAGAGAACAATTGGTATCAAAGAAAAGTTTCTTGAAGGAAAAATAGTCTAATCACTGGAAGGAATATCCTACTAAACACACAAATGGATGAACAAATGGCTCTCTCCACAAATGAAGATCCTTTATTTGATAAAATAGACTAATCTTCATGGAGGAAAAGAATGAAAATATATCTGAAGTCAAGAGGATCTGGATTTTGGGACTCAGTAGTAAGTAAGAATTGATACTTAACTACCTCAATGAACAAATCCAAAACTGCAAAAGAAGCAAAGAGGAAAAATTCAAAGGCATTAAAAGAAATTTAGAATGGATTGTTATACCGAATCAAAGAAAGATGGGAAACTTCACCTCTGTTAAAGTATTATGGCTCCAACTAGAGAGTTCTTATCAGATTAAAGAACAAAACTCAAAAATGGAGAAATGCAATCATATTGAAGAACAAAATATAGAGAAAGAGAATTCAAATCAGAATAAAGAATACCACTACATCAAGGAATTGATGAATACCTTAGTATTCACTAAAGAAAAACTATTAGATTTTAAGACTGATGTTGTAGCTGCATTTGAGGTGATTAGAATGGAACCAGGAAATGGTCTATATATTGAAGTTACTAAGGATGTTCTTGACCAGCTTGAATACACAGTTATGTGCACTTTAGAAGAGTTGGAGAAAATTCAAAAGAAAGATATGTTTCTACTACAACAGTAAGATCAATTTAAACACCATGAAGAGAAAGAACAAAAGACTATGTTAGAATACAAATAAGATATATCAATAGATTAAATATTGAATTTGTTGATCTAACAAAAGAAATGAACAAGTTGAAGGCATGTGACAAACTCAATAAATGCACAGAAGAATTAGAAGAAACAAAAGAAATGGTCAACAATATAAAGACTCAAATTGAAGAAGCTAAGGAAAGTGAAGAAACCGTGAAGAGCTAGTTGACTAAAAAGGAAGAATTGTGCCACACGCTGGAATTGGAAGTCATCAACCTCAAAAGAATTCATCTAGAAAACAAGGAAGAAATCAAAATATTGAAGATTGAAGTTGTTGATCTAACAGAATAAATAGAAGAGTTGAATACATATGACAAAACCAATAAATGCACAGAATTTTTTGATGAGAAAGAAGAAATAGTCATCAGTTTAAAGACTCAACTTGAAGAAGCTAAGGAAATAGAAGAAGACTTGAAGATATAATTGACTAAAAATGAATAAATATGTCACATGTTGGAATTGGAAGCCATCAACCTCAAAAAGAAGAACGAAAAGACAAAAGAAAATGTCAAATTCCAGAACAACTCAACCATCCTAGATAATATATGGAATAGTCAAAGACCAACTGATGAAAAAAATGGTCTTGGGTACAATAAGAAAGAATAAGGTGGAAAGTGTAACACCATTCACAAACATGAGAAAGGATTATCCTCCTCAAAAGGAAAAAGTGAAATCAAAAACAAAATACAAGCCATGAACTTTGTTAAAGGAGGAAGCTATAAATTTCAAAAACAAGAAACATATCAAAAGGCAGACTTCTCATGTCACAATAGACTTGAGTATGGAAACACCTTCAATGGTTATTTCTTTTCTTTTAAAAACTTTGGTCAGAAAGCATTGGAATGAAAGATTCCTAAAAAGAAAAATTCAGTAAGGTCCAATAACTTAATGAGATGTTGGAGATGCAATTATGTTGGGAACATAGAAACGTTTTTGGAAACCATGAGATGCTACAACTATGATAATTTTGGGCACAAATCCCAAGACTACAAGAAATAAAGAAGACAACCCATGAAAAATAATCCATACAAGTCAGGAAGGAAACCTAATGAAATTTGGAAGAAAATAAGAGAGGATAAATCTCAAAGGAAAAATGTAGAAAAGAAAATTTCATCAAACAGAATGCCTTATGGAAAGATATGGAGAAGCAAATATGAAGTAGAAAGCAAGAAAGATGATGAAGATATTTCATCTAAAAAGGAAGAAATTGATAACAATAAATTGATGGATGAAATTCCTAATAAGGAATGTGAAATTCAGAGCTTTGCATATGAAGAGGAACAAGATCAAGGAAGAAGAATTTCTAAATAAGAAGATGAATAATATTATGGTGCACAAAATAGTGGTAATGATGATGAAATCTCAAAAGAAAATCAGTCTGTAGAATAGTGTGATGAATAAAAACAAAGTCCAAAATAAATGGGACAAAGATAGGGGGAGAATCACCTCAGGGGGAGCATCATCTCAGGGGGAGAAGAGAAATATTCCCTTTTTCATTGTTGTTGAAGGGGGAGAGATAAAGAGTAAAACCAAGTTAGCTCAAAGGACTCAAAATACAGAATACATTTCACAAGGGAAGTCGTTAGCACTGAAAGTTACACTTTGACTACTAAAGTGAAATCTCAATACCCATCAACAGGTTTGTAAGGTAAATTTTAAGATAAAGTGTCAAATGGGTAAAAATCAGTCCAGCAATGTAAATCACAGGAAAATCTAGATAGGATGTATTAGCAAAAGAGGTCTTGTATAACTTAGATCAGGGTTTTAAAGAGTGATATTGATAAAAGGAAAACTTTAGTGAGAAAAATGAAACAAGTTTATTATTAGCATCAAGCATTACTAGTAGACAAATGAAGGAATATATTTAGACACAAGAACTTCTTTAATCAAATATTTAAACTCTAAGAACAGCTATAACAGCATCACAATCAAACTTCCATTGCAATACAGCTATAAAACATCATTTGAAGCATTCAATGACAATGAATTTTAGAGTGAGAGAGAAACAAGATGGCAGGAAGGAAAACTAATTTCTATTAGACAAAACTTCATCAAGTCCGATACATAAAATCTAGAGTTTCCTCTGTTACATTTGTATATCACCAAAAGAGTCTTACATAAACCATCGGAACCTCTACAATGACTTCTAATGCCTATCTTATATCCTAGATAGTGAATGATAGAATTACAATGTGAATTCCATCCTCTAGCATAGGATTCTCACATCATAAACTAAAGTAATTATAGATGTACAAATCGAAATAACAAACTATTGCAAATTAGGCTAATGCTGGAAACTATCCTAAAATCTTTAATATGAATGACGAAGTGTCCCGTGAGCGCATTCTTCTTATTTCAGGTGTCCCTCCAGCTTTAAACTAACCCCCAAGCAGTTGTACCATGCTTCTTTATCCATATGGAAATCGTTGATCCTCTAGAAATCTCCAAAACATAAGTTCGCAACATATTTATGTAGCGCTAACTGTATCAGCCAATTTACAACAAAGTTCACAGCGCTTGACTATAGAAACTAGTTCGCAATGCCAGGCACTGCGAACTTTCCTGTAGCTCCTGAATAAGTCTAGTAGAAACCCAAAACACCCAAAAAACCATCTTCAGAGCTAGATATTCCTGTAAAAACTCATTATATGGTGTATGAGTAGAAAACTTGATCATAGGCATCATACCTCACCAAAATCTCAAAAATGCAAGTAAAAATCATTTTCCAAAACTAAAATTGTTTAAGACATTTCATCCATTACTTTCTGAACCTGAAACTCCTCCTTCTGGCTACTTGGGCTAACACATCCAAATTCCTCTTGGCTAGTTCTTCCTTAAAAGGTTGCAGCTCCAGTTTAAGTTTTCTAATCTGAGCTTGTAAATCTCTGTTTTATCTGTATAAATTCTTAAGTTGCCTATGGAGAGGTAGAAACATTTTTTCTACAAACCTAGCCTTGTCAATAGTTTCCAAATACATATACATAATATCATTCAACGTTTTCCTTTCAACCAACCCTTCTCCTTTCAAATTAGCAATTTTAGTTATGGCCTCTTTAAGATGTATGTTCATCCTTTTAAAGTTAGGGTTCTCTGGAGGAGTGGTTATATATATAACCTCAATGTGCTCCTCAAAAGGTACAATTTTACCTTTATCTTTTCTCTTGATGGGAGCTTCCATTATGTCTTCTTTTTCAATAATTTCCATATTTGTTGATGTTCTAGTGAAAGGTCTCATAACTTTAGACTTAACTGTAACGGATGGTGAAGGGAAATGTAACCTCCTTCATTTAGGGCCTATGGCTTTAGTTGATGGAGATTTTTCTGACTCTGGAGCCGATTTGGGTGAAACCTCCCTTTGTGGAGAGTAATGAGATTCCCCTTATCCTTCATGTTCCTTGGTTGTTTCATCATTTTTAACAATGCCTTTACTATTCCTCTTCTTTTTGGTCTCTATGTGTACAGTACTATCAGCCTGAAGAGGGATTTGTACCTTGGATTGTGGAGTAGGAGCAACATTCAACTGAAAGTGTGAAGAGGTAATGAATTTCTCCATGTCAATGTTTTTCTTCTTTAATTCCTCCATCACAAGCATTTTAATCAGCCTTGAATGAAAAACACTTTTATCAACTTCCTTGGACTTAGCATGTACTTTGTGAGCCATTTTTCCAATACTCCTAAACAAATAGAAAAAAAGATTCATAAGATCTTTTCATATGAAGTGGAACAGAAGTCTTATGTGGTACTAATAATTCATGTTGAATATGCCTTCATAGGTAAAATATCTTTGGATTATCCTTAGAATCTTATCAAAACCTTCAATCATGTGGCTTATGGGCACTCCTTTTGATATATTATAACCTTGATATTATGGTTTGAGGAATTCTTTGGAGAAGGCTGCATTTAAATTCATGGTTTTAAACCACCTTTCACCAGTATAAGGTATTTTAGTAGTTGTTGCTATGGTCACTTCAGATACAAAAAGTTAAAGTGTCCCAAATTTGGTTTTGGTTCCATCAAAATTCAAAGCAAATTCCCTAGCCACCTCAGGGTGCCCCCTCTGCATTTTCTGACAGAAACTAAAACATCCCACTCTTTGGAAAACTTCCCTTATTAGGGGTTCAGTAGAAAATAGATGCATGTCATAGGGTTCATTCCTCACAATTCCCCCTCCCTTGTGAGCCTTATTTTGTTGTGGAGTATCCATTGTTTTCGTATGAAGAAACTTTTACCACCAATTTTAATGATGCAAGAGGGAAAAAAGGAAAAACAGAGGACTAGGGTTTTTATGAATGATCTCTCTCAAAGGGTTGGCTCTCTATAAGGATTAATATGTTTATCATCCTACTTGACCTCTAGGCATAAGAAAAGATAGCTTACAGTTAGGGAGATGAAGAAATACTACATAGAATCATGAATGTATAAGGAAACAACTTGCTGTAAAAAGGTTGTGTTCATCATTTCACTATCCTCTTGCAAAAAAATTCACAATGAATTCAGAAGCAAACAAATTTAAATCTCAGACTAGATAGAATTAAAATTAAAACTGAGAATCTGATGGAAAAGGGTTGTGTAAAAGATTTTGGGACAGGGGATTCGCAGCGCCAAGTTACTACACAGAGTTTGTAGCGCCAGAACATGGGGTTTGCAGCGCTAAGTTAAGTAAAAAGAATCAGCTGGACATGAGATATGAAAGGTAGCCTGAAACGAAGGTTTGTTTAAAGATTTGATAAATAAGGCTTAGAGATCATGCAATTGGGTTGGGAAACATGTTAACAAGGAAAGTGGGAAATTTTGCAGCATAGATCACCAGTTCACAATGCCCAAGAGAAGAAAAAACAAAATGAATCCTTTCTTGTCCTCCAATTTAGCTAAAAACACTCATGGAGTACCTAGTGGTTGTGACTTGAAGACTGATATCCTTGAGCTTGAAAAAGTTTGTTTGCAGATGGTTTAACCTCCAACTCACTTTCTCCAGCCAGTTCACAGCAATTTCTGTAGCGCCTGTATGAAAGCACCAATGTTTGCAGCGTCGAGCTAGAAGTGATTTCAAAACTTGGAGAAAACAGTTAGAAGATTTTATGATGAAATCCTCGGGTTATAGTTTAAAAATATAAGTGTTGAAAACAAGGAAATATTTGCTGACAAGAATCATGAGTGCAATGGCGTTAATGAAACCATAATTCACTTTGGATACACTGTGAACTCTCTGATGAGTTGCCAGCATACAAGTCGAACCATGATTTGACATTCTAATGGCTAAAGGGACAAAATGGAGGGGTCTGCGTACATGATGGAAGAGGTTACATGTCAAGGTGGTAGTGTGGGCATAAAAGATGCTAAATATGATGGCTTGTCCAAATTATCATGATGATCAATATGTAACCCAAGGATTATAGACCAACCTCATCACTACTCTTTAGTTTATTTGTGTCAAAACCCAAAAATGACTATAGGAAAAATACAAAGCCAAAAAATTAAAACAACACTAATGACTCAAAATAAAAAACTTAAAGATGTTTTGACCCAAGAAATTCTATGTGATAACATTGGCTCCACATGGGATGGCATGCTCCATGTGAGATGTTGAGAACGAGCAGTTTTAGTGAGTTATCCTAGGTCTATGGGGTCATTTTATTAAAAGAAACAAAACAAAAAAAATGATATTTACAATGGAAAGGAAAGATAGTCATGGATTTAAGAAAAATACTTCTTAAGAAAGTGCCGATTAACTGGGCCACCAGAAATTTCAAAGTCTTCCAAGTTCTACAATTTATAAGTGTTATTTTGAAAAACTTTAGAAATCTTGAAAGGACCAATCCACAAGGCTTCGAATTTACCATGTTTTCCTTTGTCTTGCCTTTGTGAATCCCACTTGAGCACCAGATCTCCCAGCTGTAAATATTAATTGTTTACCTTCTTGTCAAAATCTTGCTTGATCTTTTGTTGATGGCTTTGTGTTTTATCAAGGAGTTGCTCCATGGTTTGTTGTACTTCTACTAGTTGATTCATCCTTCTGACCATATCATCTCGTTCTCCTTGTTGGTCCTGAAGGAAATTTTCCACAAGCAAGGAAAGCTGAGTAGGAAAAATATCTTCAATCCCATAAACAAGCTGAAAGTGGGAAATACCAAGTGATCTCTTTGTAGTGACTCTATCTTCCCATAGGGAAAATTTCAGCTTTGGGTCCCATGATTTCTTGTTGTCCTCTAGTAACTTCTTAATAATATTTACAAGGCTCTTGTTAGAAGACTGCTAAACCATTTCCTTGGGCGTAATAAGGGGTAGAATGAAATAGTTGAATCCCATACTTCTCACAAAATTTCACTAATGGTTCAGCTTTGAAGGATGCAACATTATCAGTAAAAACCTTTCTTGTGAAACCAAAACTTGGCATAATATCTTCAAGAAAACCAATAATTACCTTGTGTGTGGCACTCCTTGTAGGAATGTCTTCTATCCACTTGGTGAAATAGTTAGGTGCAGTCAAAATCCATCAATGTTGACCACTTGAAGTTGGATGAATTTTCCCAATGAAGTCAAGTCCCCATTGCTAGAAAGGACCAGAAACCACTACAGGCTTCAGAGTCAAAGATTTCAGTTGTTGGTTTTCTGAAAATTTCTGGCATTTATCACAAGCCCTAAATTTTGCACAAACATCATTAAAAAGGCTAGGCAAAAAACACCCAGCTCTGAGAATCTTATATGTTGTGGTCCTTCAAAAATGATGACCCCCACACAGGCTGTCATGAAAATAAGTCATGTTCTTTTGAGCCTCCTTTGGATCTAGACATCTCAAGAGAACCCCTAAAGGATATTTCCAATACAGTGTGTTATCAATGAGACAATATTTTAGTTTCAAAGCTCTCACCTTGTTCTTCTCAAAACCATCAGGAGGTTGCAACTTTTGCAAGAAATGAATAATGTCTTTGTACCAAGTGCATTCTGCCAAATTTGGACTGATATGTGAGCTATTATCAGGGATATCAATTTGTTGGATTTCAGAGTTTAGGTTCATGAAATTAACCTCCAGTGCTTTGCAATTCGATTTAGCTAGAAATCTACCTAAACCTTTCCCTTTCACCAATTTAGTAGTCTTCATTTCAAGGTCAAACTCCAGAATTTTTGAAATCCACTTGCTCCTATTTCCATCTATGTCAGGCTGGATTAGTATTTCCTTCGCATAAGCTGATGGGACATAGGAAATAATCTTGGAATGAAAAATATATACCCTAAAGGCTTTAAGGGATCTAACCAAAGCATAAGTCTTCTTTTCCATAATATCATACCTCACCTCTACATCCATTAATTCCCTGTTGAAAAAGGAAATGGGTTGCTCCATCCCATCTATGTTTTTCTGAAGAAGGACAATAGCCAATGTGTTATGTGAGGTAAAATAAAATATCAGAAATTCCTTTGAATAATCAGGGCTGATGAGAATAGGTTCCTCATTTAATGCTTGTTTGATTTGATCAAAATAATTATGAGCTTCAACAGTCCATTTCACCTCATTTCCCTTTCTCATCATATATGTGATAAACTTAACCAATTCAACAAAGTTAGAGATGAATCTTCTCAAAAAAATTATTTTACCCAAAAATCATTGGATCTCCTTCTTGGACCTAGGAAGAGACAGAGTCTTGATGGCCTCTACTCTACTTGGATCAATCCTTACCCCTTCTGCTGAGACAATGTGTCCCAAAAACTTGCCTTCTTTCATAACAAACAAAGACTTCTTAGGATTGAGAGACAACCCAAACTTTCTACATTTCAGAAAAACCTTCTTCAAATGATGATAATGTTCCTTATCATACTTTTAGAACACTATAATGTCATCCATATAGATGACCACAAATTTTTCCTTTTCCCCAATGAATGAAATATCCATTGCTCGTTGGAAGGTTGCTCATGCATTCATGAGACCAAAGGGCATTTTAGAATACATAAATGTGCCCCAAGGAGTAGTGAAAGTTGTTTTCTCTCTATCTTCAACTAGAATGAAGATATGATTGTATCCTGAGAATCCATCAATCATGGAAATCCTTAATGAACCAGTCACCCTCTACAAAATATGTTCCATCTTAGGCAAGGGATAATTATCTTTCTTGGAACTTTTGTTTAAATTTCTGAAATCAACACAAAGTATGATTTCATCATTATTTTTCCTCACGGGGACTAGGTTGTCCACCCACTGAAAGTGCCTTAAAGGTATGATGATCTTAGCATCAAGCATCTTCTTGACTTCCTTTTCCATAATAGGAAGCAACATGGGATTTATTTGTCTAAGTTTCTACCTAAATGGCTTGGTCTCATCTTTCAAAGGAATTTTATGTCCAATGATGTTTGTAACATAAGTTTGTAGATCCTCATATTTCCAAGAAAATACATCATCAAACTCCTTTAATAACTTCACATACTCAGACCTTTGCTCCTTTGATAAACTGCTAGACAACTTGACATACTTGGGATTTTCCTCTATACCTAATTTGCATTATGTCACATCATCTTCTTCATTTGAACCTTTAACCTTCACATCCACATCATTTCTGTCAAATAATCTCTCCAAAGAGACCAATCCTTTGGGAATATGCTTACTGGGCAATTGGACAATCTTGTGGTCTGCAATTTTGTTGAGGAAAATATCAGCATCAGGTATTTTTATATCATCTTGATCTTGATCAATGTGAAGAGAAGAAAACTATTCCATTGTTTCCAGAAATATATTAATATCAATATCATCCTCAAATACCTTCCAATGTTTGTCATTGTCATGAATAGAGGGTCTATACATCACTTGCACATCATACTTGTGCTTAGGGGGAAAAGGGATCTTAAAGTTGCTCGCAGAAAAAGCCAAAGAATCTTCCACGGAATTCTCTTCCCTTGGAACAAAATACATGTTAAAAGATAAGACAAAAAATTCAATAAGATCCCAAACTTCAATTTTGTAATTTCTCAATCTAGGATGTTTTTCTTAATACAAATTTTTAACCTGATGCACAATTAGTTCAGCATCTCCGAAAACTGTTAACTCCTCAATTTTTGTATCTTTAGAAGCCCTCAAACCCAAAACAAGAGCCTCATACTCTACAACATTATTTGTGGTTTCAAACTCTAGTTTATAAGACAAGGATATGATTTCTTGAGCTGGGGAAATAAAACCCACCCCAGCACCAACACTTTCTTTACAAGAGGCCCCATCAAAAAACATCTTCCAAACTAGAGAATCTTGAGGAGGTGTCTCACATGTTTTAATAGGTTTTTTTTTTATTTCAATGGGTGACTGAGGAGCATCAGTGAGTTGTAGAATATTGGATCACATATCGTTTTCAACTGCATAAATTGGATGGTTTGTAGGATTAGCTTCATCACTGATGATGTAAGCTAGTTGTGTTTCCCTGTAAATCCTTCTGTGCTCTCCTCCAAACACAGGAATAGTGGCATATGAAAGATCCATTTTCAATGTTCCCCCTAGTATCTTAATCCAATATCGTGACAATAGCATCCCAAACTTAGGGGGGACATCAGCCACTACAATATCCATGATCACACTCTTCATGGGAAGTTGAAACAGAGTAACAACCAGGTCTTTAATCACTCCAAGGCGTTTCACTTTCCTAGAGTCAAAGGTGTATAGGTCATGATAGGTTTTATTAATTTCTAGACCTAGCTCATCCATGACAGTTTTAGGCATAAGGTTATGAGATGCACCTGAGTTCATCAAGTAGTTGTGCAGAACTTTATCATGATTATTCAATGATGTGTAAAATGGAGGAGAAGATTCATCCCTATCTTCTACCAAAGGTCCCAATATGACTGTTGGTTTTTCATCTTGTAAGTTCACTGAGTCTGTGGAAATGGAGGAAGATTTAGGTTATATCATCTTGGAAAGGTACCTTTTAAATTCTTCACTTTTAATCAGTTCTAAAAATGGGACTAGATTTTTGATCATTTGAATTTCATTCTCAAAACTGAAAGAAGATGGAGATTTCATAATCTGCTTAATCTCTAGAATAGGGGCCTTAATCATTGTTTGATGTTTTTGTTCCTCTTTTTCCTTGCTACTGGAAGCCACAAATTTAGTAGAATTTTCTATTTTATTGGGCTGATCAGATGTACTAGGATTTCCATCCTTATTTTTTGACCTCAAGTTGTATTTGTTTTGGTTTTAATTAGTTTTATCCCCTTTACTCAATTCATTCAACTGACTGTCCATAAGAGACTCTTCATATGCAGACTGAGTTAGATGAGGGGATGGGGAGGTATCACCCAAACAATGAATTTATGGATCTATTTCTTCATCCTCTCCTACTTTAACATCAACCATTTTATTTTGAAGAGGGGTCTGAACTTTTTGGTCATCCCTATTTCTCTGATCTCTTTGAAGGATCTGAGGGGCATTATTTTTTCTTCTAAAATTTCCTCTGTTACCAGTATCTTGTGTGTTTCTGTTATTTTGTCTTCCCTCAAGTTTCATTTTTTTCCATTTCAGCAGAAAGTGATTTAACTAGCTTTTTTAGTTCATCTACCTAAGTTTTAACCCCGGAAGAATCAGAGGTTGAAGCTTCAGCCCTATTTTTTCTCCTATCTCTATCATATTTTCCTCTAAGATTATCAGCTGCCAATATGTTTGATTCTACCTCCAAGGTTGCATCTTTCACATGAGCTAATGAGGTAGATATCCTTTCTCTCAACAAGAGGCAAAATTCAAGGTCAAAAGCACTAGCATAGGTTATCTTGGCAGAGGTTTCAGTAGGTTTAATCTCTGTGGGGATTTTATTGTACATTTAATTAAATCTCTTCGAAAAATCTAAAACAGATTCCCTTCTTTTCTCTTGAGTGACCCAAAATTTGTAATATAATATAAGAAATTTTTCTTATCACCCCAATGCCTCAGAAAGGCATCATCAAAAGCTTCAATTCTGGCAATTTATTCAGGAGTTAAACCCCTAAACCATTTTCTACCCTCACCATCAAGGCTTTGTACAAAAACTCTCATCCAAACATCCCCATTTTCAATATTAAGATTGTCAGCATAGCTATAAAAATATGCAAGGTTCTCCTCTGCAGTTATGTCCTCTTCTCCTGTAAACTTGGGCATGTACTTAAGATAGACTCCAACTGGGAGAGAATGCATAGGCTGAGGAAGAACAAGAGGATCATACCTAGCAACCACTATGGCATCCATCCTATTTCTAGGAAGGTTTGCACCTGCCATGGTATTATGAAGAGGAGGATTATAAATTCTAGGAGAATTAGGAGGAGACTAGGTCTTTATTTGTATGGCTATGGTTTGGATGATGTGTAGCTTGGGAGAAGGAGGAGTATAGGATGGGGAATTTTTAGTTTTAACAAGGAGAGGTTGAGTCTTTGAAGAGGATGGTGGAAATTCCAAGGGAACTGAGGTTCCTTCTTCTTTGGTCACAACAAGTTTAAGAGAGGGAGGAGAAGGAGAACCTAAGGTAGGAAAATCCTCTAAGATCTCAAGTCTGAACCAACTTACAACATCAAGTGAGGCAATAACTTCTAAACTTTCAAAACTTTCTTCTTTCAACTGAGGAGAAAAAGAGGAATATTCTATAGGGAAATATTCAAGATTTAAATTTCTAGGAGTTTCAACAAAAGGTAATAGAGGAGCACTAGATACAACTACTGGTGTTTTAAAAGTAGAATCAGGAAAATTTCTAGTAGTACCTGAAACAGTAGCTAAAAATCCTTCTTGAGAATATTTTCCTTTCTTGATGATCTTCTCTGGGTCAGCTTTAGGTGTAACCAGAGGTAAATGTGGGGTAGACCTCGTGTGTCTTCCTTTAGGAGCCACAACTGAAACAATGGAGTCGTCAGGTGCAAACTGCAGTCTTTAATGTATTTATTATTGTGCACCCTCAGAATCAATATTTCTTTGTCGTTTAATCCCAGGGAAATGTTTTCAATCCGTTCCCCAGGAGCGGCTCCAAGAATGTTAGAATTGTAAGTTAGACTTTGACTGCTAAAGTGAAAGCTCAGTACCCATCAACAGGTTTGTAAAGTAACTTTTAAGATAAAGTGTCAAATCGGTAAAACTCAGTCCAGCAATGTAAATCACAGGAAAATCTAGATAGGATGTATCAACAAAAGAGGTCTTGTCTAACTTGGATCAGGGTTTTAAAGATTGATATGGATAAAAGGAAAACTTTAGTTAGAAAAATGAAACAATTATACTATTAGCATCAAGCATTACTAGTAGAAAAATGAAGGAAAATATTTAGACACAATAACTTCTTTAATCAAAGCTTTAAACTATGAGAACAACTTTAACAACATCAAAATCAAACCTCCATTACAATACAACTATAAAACATCATTTGAAGCATCCAATGACAGTGAATTTCATAGTGAGAGAGAAACAATATGGAAAGAAGGAAAAATAAATTCTATTAGACAAAAAATCATCAAGTCTGATACATAAAATCTAGAGTTAGCTCGATTACATATGTATATCACCAAAATATTATTAAATAAACCATATGAGCCTCTACAATGACTTCTAATGCCTATCTTATAGCCTATATAGTGAATGATAGAATTAAAATGTGAATTCCATCCTCTAGCATAGGATTCTCACATCAGAAACTGAAGTAATTACAGTTGTACAAATCGAAAATAACAAACTGCTACAAATTAGGCTAATGTTGGAAACTATCCTAACATCTTTAATATGCATGGTGAAATGTCCCTTGAGCACATTCTTCTTCTTGTCAGGTATCCCTCCAACTTTAAAGTAACCCCCAAGCAGTTATCCCATGCGTATTTATCCATCTGGCAATCGTTGATCCTCTTGAAATCTCCAAAAGATAAGTTCATAGAATATTTTTGTAGCGCTAATTGTATCAGCCAATTCACAGCAAAGTTCGCAGTGCTTAACTGTAGAAACCAATTCACAGCACCAGGCACTACGAACTTTTCTGTAGTTGCTGAATAAGTCTAGTAGAGCCCTAAAACACCCCAAAAACCATCTTTAGAGCTAAAGATGCCTATAAAAACTCGTTATCTAGTGTATGAGTGGAAAACTTGATCATAGGCATCATACATCATCAAAATCTCAAAAATGCAAGTAACAATCATTTTCCAAAACTAAAATTGTTTAAGACATTTCATCCATTAATTTCTGAGCCTGGAACTCCTCCTTATGGCTACATGGCCTAACACATCCAAATTCCTCTTGGCTAGTTCTTCCTTAAAAGGTTGCAGCTCCAGTTTAAGTTTTCTGATATGAGCTTGTAAATATCTGTTTTTTTTGTATAAATTCTTAAGTTTCCTATGGAGAGGCAGAAACCTTTTTGCTACAAACCTAGACTTGTCAATAGTTTCCAGATACATATCCATAAGATCACTCAACTTTTTCCTTTCAACCAACCCTTCTCCTTTCAAATTAGCAATTTCAGTTATGGCCTCTTTAAATCGTATGTTTAGCCTTTTAAAGGTACAGTTCTCTGAAGGAGTGGTTATGTTTATAACCTCAACATGCTCCTCAATAGGTATAGTTTTACCTTTACCTTTTCTCTTGATCAGAGCTTCCACTATGTCTTATTTTTCAATACTTTCCTTCTTTGTTGATGATCTAGTGAAAGGTCTCCTAACCTTATGTTTAACTACAATAGATGGTGAAGGGAAAAGTAACCTCCTTCCTTTTGGGCCTGTGGCTTTAGTTGATGGATATTTTGTTGACTCTAGAGTTGGTTTGGGTGAAACCTCCCTTTGTGGAGAGTAATGAGATCCCCCTTCTCCTTCATGTTCCTTAGTTGTTTCATCATTTTTAACAATGCATTTTCTCTTCCTCTTCTTGTTGGTATCTATGTGTACATTACTATCATCCTGAAGAGGGATTTGTACCTTGGATTGTGGAGTAGGAGAAACAATCAATTGAAAGTGTGAAGAGGCAATGAATTTCTCCTAGACAATGTTTTTCTTCTTCAATTCCTCCATCAAAAGCATTTTAATCATCCCTGAATTAAAAACACTTGTATCAACTACCTTAGAACTTTGCCTGTACTTTGTTAGCCATTTTTCCAATACGCATAAACAAGTAGAAAGGAAGATTCATAAGATCTTTGCCTGTGAAGTGCAACAGAAGTCTTATGTGGTACTGATAAATCATGTTGAATCTGCCTTCATAGGTAAAATATCTTTGGATTACCCTTAGGATATTATCAAAACCTTCAATCATGTGTCTCCTTGGCACTCCTTTTGATAGATTATCTCCTTGATATTCTGGCTTGAGGAATTCTTTGGAGAAGGATGCATTTAGATTCATGGCTTTAAACCACCTTTCACAAGTATAAGGTATTTCAGTAGTTTCTTCTATGGTCACTTCAGATACCTCAAGTTCAAGTGTCGCAACTTTGGTTTTGGTTCCATAAAAATTCAAAGAAAATTCCCTAGCCACCTCAGGGTGCCCACTCTGCATTTTCTAATATAAACTAAAACAACCTACACTTTGGGAGAATTCCCTGACCCAGGGTTCGGCAACAAACAACTACATGGGATAGGGTTCATTCCCCACAATTCCCCCTCGCTTGTGAGCCTGCGTTTGATGTGGAGTATCCATTGATGTCATAGGAAGAAACTTTTACCACCAATTTTAAGGATGCAAGAGGCAAAACAGAAAAAACAGAGGATTAGGGTTTTGATGGGTGATCTCTCTCAAAGGGTTGGCTCTCTATAAGCATTAATATGTTTATCATCCTATTTGACCTCCAGGAATAATAAAATATATCTTACAGTCATGTAGATGAAGGAAGACTACATAGAATCATGAATGTATAAGGAAACAACTTGTTGTAAAAGGGTCTTGTTCATCATTTCACTATCCTCTTGGAAAAAATCACAATGACTTCAGAAAAAGACAACTTTAAATCTCATACTAGATAGAATTAAAATTAAAACTGAGAATCTGATGGAAAAGGGTTATGTAAAATCTTATGAGATAAGGGATTCATAGCACCAAGTTGCTGCACAGAGTTTGCAGTGCCAAAAGAAGGGGTTCACAATGCTAAGTTTAGTAAGTAGAATTAGCTGGACATGATATATGAAAGGTATCCTGAAATGAATGTTTGTTTAAATATTTGATAAATAAGGCTCATAGATCATGCAATTGGGATGGAAAACATGTTAACAAGGAAAGTGGGAAATTTTTCAGCGCAGATCACTAGTTCATAGCACCCAAGAGAAGAAATAACAAAAAGAATCCTTTATTGTCCTCCAATTTAGCTAAAAACACTCATGGAGTACCTGGTGGTTTTGAATTGAAGACTAATATCCTTGAGCTTGAACAAGTTTGTTTGCAGATGTTCTAACCTCCAACTCACTTTCTCTAGCCAATTCATAGCAATTTTCGTAGTGCCTATCAGAAAACCCCAGTGTTTATAACGTCGAGCTAGAAGTGATTTGAAAACTTGGAGAAAACAATTAGAATCTTTTATGATGACATCCTCAGGTTATATTTTAAAAATATAAGTGTTGAAAACAAGGAGATCTTTGTTGACAAGAATCATGAGTGCAATGATGGTAATGAAAGAATAATGTACTTTGGATGCGTTGTGAACTCTCTAATGAGTTTGAAGCGTATAAATCGAACCATGATTTGACATTCTAACGGGTAAAGAGAGAAAATGGAGAGGTCTGTGTACATGATGGAAGAGGTGACATTTCAGGGTGGTAGTGGAGGCATAAAATATACTAAATATGATGTCCTTTCCAACTTATCATGATGATCAAGATGTAACCCAAGGATTATAGACCAACCTCAACACTACTCTTTAGTTTATTTGTGTCAAAACCCAAAAATGAATATAGGAAAAAGACAAATCCAAAACATTAAAACAACACTAATGACTCAAAATCAACAACCTAAAGACTTTTTTACCAAAGAAATTCTATGTGATAACAGAAGTAATATTTCTTTAATAAGGTTGTCATCAATAACAAAGGGGGGATTGTTGGAAATTTGGTTGTCATTGATGTCAACCTTGATAAATAGGTGAAGTATCATTGAATGATTGGTTTGAGAAGCATTGTCAATATTGGACATATTGTTATGAAGGTTACTTGAATGTCAAGCATTGGCAATACTAGACATAATGTTATGAAGGTAACTTGAATGTCAAGCATTGCCAATATTGGACATAATGTTATGAAGGTGACTTGAATGTCAAGCATTGTCAATATTGGACATAATGTTATGAAGGTGACTTGAATATCAATAGAAAGATAATATTGACTAATATATTGTATAATCTTGATACACTCATCCTATATTGTATAAGGTTGATATTGTGTCATTAACATCCATGCACAAAAGAAGAAATTGTCCAGATAAAAAGGGTAAATGGATAATCCAATATGGATCCAAACAAATCACAAATAAAGAAGTAATAAGACATGGTTCATTAAAAATGATTCAGAAAATATCAATTGAAGAAGAGTCTAGAGATGAGACAGAATGTCAATCGTGAATGTTTGGTGAGGAAACATTGACACCATCAAGTCACAAGTCGAGTCGATTAAAAAAACAATAAGTTCGACTATCCAGAAGTCAATTGACTGCAAGATGAGTCGAGGACAACTCGACCGACTGCAAGCATGCATATTGACAAAAGTTGGAGAATACAAGTCGATCAATTTCAAGAAGATTCGAAGACAATTTGACTAACTAAAGGTTGAATTCGAAGTAAAATTGATTCAGGAAATCCAAGTCGACAAAATAAAGTCGAGACAACCAAAGTCGAGTTTCTCAAGTCAATTTTCTTCCAAGTCAAGTTGGTCCAAGAAAGAAGTAGCCTAAAGTTTGAATTCAAAGAAAACTTAAATATAAGTCGGGTCGAGGTTGAAGCAAGATGGGTCAACTAGAATTGAAATACTCAAGTCAAAATTTATCCTAGTTTGATTCGACCAAAAAGATGCTTTCCCGGTCGAATGAGGAAGCAAATAAGAAAAAGAGTGAGACCAAGTCAAATCTTTAGTGACTAGAAAATGAGAGGGAACCAATTTTAATATAACCATCCAGTAAATTTTTTACCGGTTGAGTTTAAATAATCACCAACAAAGGAGAGATGTGGATGTCGATTTAGACATTCACAAAAAGGTAGTATGTATTGAATTCGATGTGGCATACAGCGACAAAAGGAAAATATGGGAAATTTTCCTTCAAAGAACCACTTATACTAGCCACCTCACACACTTTCTAGGGGAATATCTCTCATATTGGCTAATTGGGCATGTTCTGCAAAAACCCCATGTCGTATAATTTTAAAATTTGTTTCCATGACTCTAGAATTGGCATACGAAAAATGTTGTCTAAATTGGTGTATGGAAATCCATTAATAAAAGTCACCATTTATGTTAATTAAATGAAGGGGTGCAATGTTTCATTACAAAAGGACACATTGTTTCAAAGTGGCACCCTTTGGAGGACTATATAAGTAAAAGAATATGAAGGGAAGAAAGTGTCTTGGTGGATATATATATATATATATATATATATATATAATGGATTGAATGAAAGTTCGTTCTACCAAGTTGGTGCATGTTTACAAATTGAGTCTTGTAATAAGGATTGGATTCCTCACATCTCAGTTGGATATGAGATCAAAAAACCGGGTCTTGTTATGAGGGTTGGATTCCTGATTTCTCAGTTGGATCTAAGACTAATAAGTTGGGTCTTGTATCAGAGAGTTGGATCTCTCATATTCAGTTGAAGTTGAATATATTAAAGGATTGATTTTATTCATATTCATTCAAGTTAAATAAATAAAAGAATGATATTTTATCTACTTCATACAATTTGTGTTATGCATGCTTATGAATAATTAATTAAATTCCATATATCTTATTCAATTAATTTAGTTAATTTATGTAAATGTGAAAAGTAGCCAAAAGTTCCAGACACTGATTCCCCCCCACCCGCTCAGTGTCAATGTGTGTTTCAACACTTAGAAGTTGTAGGGTGGATATGCTATCCAAATTCGCAGAGAATCACAAGTTGCTTTTTGTTTTGTCAACTTTGCTACAATTTTAGAATTTTGTTGAGAGAATGAAATATGTTTTGTGAATCCCATTCCACTAATTATTTTCCATATCCTTGGGTTTGAGATATTTGAATTCCTTTTTCTAGAGCTAGGAGTTCCATTGAATTATTGGTGTCCCAACCTCTTGATTTGACATACAGTTTAAGAATGCTTCCAACTTCAATATGGAATGCTCTGCCAATTCTTATAGGGTTAATATTTTCTTTAGATGCACCATCAAAGTTAAGTTATATGAAGCTTGTGGGAGGTTTTAACCAAGCTTATAGAAATTTGTTTAGTCTGACTTTGGGCTTGTTTTGATATCTAAGGCCCTTTATATCAATACCCTGTAGGAAGATTGGTTGTTTTCATTGATGTCAACCCCAGTCATTGGTTTTGGACCACAAGATTGATGAAGGTATTTGTACATGAAGGACATTGCACATGCAGATACAACACCCATGGATGGATAGTATACATCATGTTGTTTCTGGTGGTATGTGGAACGTCACGTGGATCCTCATGGTTGAGGAGAAATGAATTTTTGAAGATGACAAAGTGAATTGAAGAAGGAAGTACATGTCAGCCATGAAGATAATTAAAAAAAAGAATTACAAAATAAGAAAGTGTCAGGTCAGCCCTGAAGATAATTAAAGAAAAGAATTACAAAATAAGAAAGTGTCAGGTCGGCCCTAATGTTAAAAGGAAGTGGCATAAAGGGTATAAATACACATCATTATACATTCAATTTAAACACACACAAGTCAAATTTTAGAGGAAATATGAAGTAAATAAGGCTGAATTTCAAGAGAGGATGAAGTCTTTTGGTGATGTGTTCTAACGTATGCTATTTACAGGTCATATTACCATTTTTGCTATAATTTTTTTTCTAGAATGATTCAGATGGCGAAATTGGTATGGTATTGAGAAGACATGTCTAGGTACCTATGGTAAAAAAATTATCTCTTTATTCGCTATAATTTTGGAGATACACTCTGTGGAAGATAGGGTTTTTGACTAGTCTTGAAGCTAGTCATAAACATGTGTTACGGGTAAAATAGTCATAACTTCTTCATAGAGAATCCAAATGAAGTGAGACAAATTTCATTCAAAATAGTATGGGCTATAGTTTCTTGTGTGCTAATTTCATAATCCAATGTTAAATATTGAAAATGGGGCATTCTGTACAAGTTCACTCTCCTTAATAAACCAAAATTGAATAAGGTCTACCATTTTCTCTATAACTCCTTTTTGGGGAGGATTCAAGGAGTGAAAATTGGAGTTTCAAAGAATACATTGAGTTATACTATCTACAGTATCAGAGTATTCTGATAAGTGAAGAATTGCAAAAGTTGAAGAAGTCTCAGGAAGCATTATCAGGTTCTATGTGATGGTTGGTTGATGGTGATGATTTAATGTAAATTTTTATTATCTCTCATATATTTTTGGGTGGAAGGAAGGGGCAAGGATGGAGAGGTCAACCCCCTCTTGATATTGGAGGATTGTATCTTTCTTTTGGAGGTTTATCTCTCCCTTTATATTTGGAAGCTGTAGCTACCTTTGGAAGTCATTACTTCCATTGAACAATAACTATTGGTTATTTCTCATACATTGTGCATGGTGTATTGTTGTGTATTGGTGTAACTCTTCTACTATTATTGATTGCTCATTAGATATAATTGAATATATAATCTGGTTGAAGTATAGGTTGAAAAAGTTTTTAAAATTGTACTTGATATTGATTCACCCCGCTCTCAGTATCCACATACCCCAGGTGTTATAACCTTAATTTCCACACTACAATGCCATAAGGGAATCCAACAGAAGATGAAATCCAAGACACAAATCTAGCTTAATATTTAGGTATTTTTTAAAGGGTGGCACTTATCATACATAGAAAAACAAGTGACTAGTTTTTGGTCAGCCATAGTCCAACCAGTGACACCCTTTGTGACCTTATAGATTCATGGAGTTTTGAAAAGGTAAGAGAGAGATGAGTCAGTTCTACATGGAATAAGCTTTGGAAATCACATCATTCAAGTATCCATTGGTATCTATAATATCTATAATCTCTCCCAAACCTCTTCCAAGGATCTATATAAAGAAGGTAAATCTTGAGTATGAGGAGGAAGAATCATTTACAGATTCATGATGCCAAAATTCAGAGGTGTTTCTCCATCTACATCAGTTACAGTCAGGTTTCCTAGCTTGGTTGAAGAGCTAAGGAGGAGTAAAGAGAAAGGGTAAAAGAGGAATGCATCTACATAATGATGGAATTATATTGATGTAGTTCCATTTTTCAGATTAATAGATTATTGGTTTTCCCCTATGAATGTTTGTTTTCATACATAAATATCCATATCTGATTTTACATTATAGATCAGGTTATATTCAAGATAGATATATGATTCTAACACAAAGAAGAGAAGTAGGAAGGAATTGATTTTATTTTGTGTGCAGGAAGCAGGTTGTAGAGGTTGGAGCTATAACTTCAGGTTTGCAGTAGCCAAGATATATGAAGGACAACATTCAAGAAAAGGTATGTTATTCCTACCACTTCTTAGTTTAATCATGAATCCAATTTATTAAGTCTAAATGAAATCCATAGAAGTATAGACCTTTTTTGTCTAATATTAGTAGGCAAATCCTAGGGAGGTATTACTATCCACCCATGAGATTTTCTCCATAATAGAACAAGCAACTCCAATGGGGAAGGATCTTTGATTCTTCTATATTTTAGAATCCCTTTCCTTTTATCCTCTATTTTGATTTGTTTGTTTTCTTTCCTACTACTCCCTTAGAGGTCACATCCCTCAGATCTAATTGGAAATGAGTCAGGTCTCTCTTTAAAAAATAAAAATTAGGGTGTTTCTTGTTGCACCACTATAGGCATGCGACTAGTCATGTGTTGCGAGTATTATGACCTGTGATACCCCCTGCAAATTGGGGAAATTGCAAAATTATTAGATTCCTGTGATCAAATATGGTTCCCCTAGTCTTTGGGATCTCTAATTTGTTTTTTTTTATATATCTTGTCTCTGATTGAGTCCCTTTTTCATGCCTTTTACCTTCAATTTTGTTTTGAAGTGTGTTTGTGTGGCTTGTTTGGATTGCTTGGTTAAGCTTGTTTTTTGTCTAGTGATCCATTGAAGTTGGGAAGTGCTCCCTACAGATATGGTAGTGTCTTGTATTGATTAAATTTTGTTTGTTTGTCCTCTTCTGATTAGTGCTCATTACTAGATCCATTTTCACAAGTAAGTTTTGGGTGAGATTCTTGTAGAGACATTGGAGTGGGATTTTTAGCATCGCTGCCATTTTCCTATAACCGTTGCTTGTTGATTTTTTGGTTTTCCATTCACACATTTTGTTATTTATTATATTAAGGAACCCTTTGCATCACATTTGGAATATATATATATATATATATTTGCATGCTTACAAAATTTTTAAGCATTAGAGACACATTAGGGACAAACTACATTGGTGAAGTGTTTCGTTTGAGGTCTTGTAAGAATTTTGGATCTGATTTGTTTTCATGGTTGCTTGGTGTTTGAGATTACATTCTAAAGTATACAAAGAAAAATATCGCTTTTCCCTCCCATAGGTAGAATTCATCAAATTGAACAAGTGCGTTAACATTTTTTGCATTGATTCGGTTGGGTCAAGAGAAAACACCATAAAAAATTTCATCAATTTTCCCTTTGACATAAATAACAATCATAAGAAAATATTCATAAAGATAAAATCAACTAGACTCTTTTCTTTGCTAGCAAACCAACATTAGATAGGTTTAGGGCCTTAGAACGATATTGGAGAGTTAACTCTCCAAGGCCACCAAAATAAAACCTAGAGTCATTAATGAGTGTGAAACCCATTTTTTCAACTAGTGTTTCAGGAAGCTCCTCTAATATAGGAGTCAAGCACGACGTTCCATTGGGGCCAGTAGGGAGACTACCCTTCTTATTTTTTTGGTTTTTGTGGTATCACTTCAATTACTACATATATAGGGGTTTCATTGGTGCCACTATTTTGTGTGAGGTAACTCTTTCGAAGCTTCGGGCTTAGTTACCCTACCTCTACATGTGGTTGGACCTGCGACTGTTCTCATAGTCATTGATTGTGAGGTGGTAGCCTTAGTGACCCTTCCTAGGTATCCTACAGAGGTGATTGTATGTGGGACATGAATGTAGTACATAGGGGAGACGTTCATTCATGGTCTCAGTTCCCCCAGAGGGTGCCCGCCTTGATAAAGGGTGCTTACATTGGTTAGGGCTATTTCGCGTCATTCATCATAAATTCTCCTCATACCTTCACTATCCAATCTCGTGGGGACTTCATCTCCCCCAAAAGGTTGGTTTTCAAAAGGCCCTTGGAGCCATTGGTTTTCTTGTTGTTTTCCTAGATTTTTTATGGGTGTGTTATCTGGTTCCATGTCTACATTGGCCTTAGGTTGAATTGTTTTTTATTTACACATATTATTTTCACCATGGTTGAATCGTCGCGTCGATCCAGTCGATTACAAGGACTAGATTCAATCATGGAGGTACGACCACCTCTCAAGTGGTGCGAGATAGTTGACCGCGAATTCAAAGAGTCCCATATTTGGTTTGAGGAGATTAGTTTGGTTGAAGTGGAAGTGGTCAATGAAATTCCTCCACCAAACTTTAACCCTCCTTTGACTAATATTGAAGCACCCATAATTATCTGGGTAAGGGAGATTTTTAGTGAACCTTTTTCTTTGTTTAGTGATCCTCACACCATGTCCGGACCAAGTGTATCATCCAGTGTGGTTGAGCCATCAAGCCCATCTTCAAATGTGATTGGGGGAACCCCCCTAATTTCCACATTACCTTCCCTGAGAACCATTAGACCTACATTGTCTATGCCTTTTTCTATGGGTCCCTCTATATGGGGGACATTATTTGTTTCTTCTTTTCCATATGTCAGTCTACCAAGCATTCCTACACCAATCCCATCCATTCCAATGCCCACATATGGATCTTCTTCTAGTGGGGGTTCGACACTTGGTTTTAGCATGGGGAGTGGATTTACTTCCACCTCCACCATTCCTATCAGAATCCTAGCATCATCAAGTGTTGGGTTACCTTTTGGATGGAACATTCCTAGTGGGTTTGGGGTTTTCCCTAGTCAAGATGGGGGTAATAGTATGTCAATAGGATTTAACTTCCCATGGGTTAGCACACCTTTCCCTAGGGGCAGATACCTTGTGGGAAAATTTCCATAGTGGGTAGGATTTCCATTTATTCCATTTATTAATACCTCTGGTCCTGTCGAGTTCTTCCCTGGGGATTTTGAGAACAATTTTCCTCTAGGGTCTACACCTAGCCCTGGGGGAAATCCCCTCAGGGGCATGTCTAGTCTGGGGAGCAGTCATGCTTCTAAAAGTGCCACCATACCTAGGGGAATTTACTCTTTTTGAAAACCACAACCCTCTGGTAGCACAAACATAGGGGAACCGCAAGGTTCATTTGAGACTTCAGGAACATCAACTTCCTCACAGTATTCATTTTCTCATACATCATTGTCTTTCCTTGAAACGTTATATTTTCCCGACTTGTCACGTTTGAAAAATAAACCTATATCCCACAACCCTTCATGGTTGGTCATGCTTACTAATATACCATTAGACATGCCAAAATTTGATGGAAATCAAATAAAAGACCCCTCCACACAATTCATGACATATCATTTGTGGTTTCTCATCCAATTCTTTGATGGATGATAGTGTGAGGTTGCATCTTTTCCAAAGATCCCTGACTGAAAGTGTCACAAAATGGTATATTGACTTAGAAGTCACTTCCTTTAAAAATTGAAATGACTTGGCAATGTCATTTCTGACACATTACCAATTTCCCATATGGTATGAGATGGGAACAGAGCTCTGGACATTTCTACGATAGAATAATTCCACTCACATTTCTGGTCATATACATGAGTGGAGGAAAATATGTAGGATGATCAAGACCCAAATTCCAGACAAAATCCTAATGGAGTGGTTTACAAAGTCCCTCTTACCACCCATTTCCAAGGACGTAGCTATGGTCGGGGAAACTACCGAGGAGCAAGCCATCATGTGTGCCCATCACTTGAATTTATTTTACTCTCAATCAGGAACTCTTTATCATATTATCTCGCATGCTCTTATGACATTTACATATCCTCAAAATGAAAACCTAAGACTGCATGTCGATGGTGTGATGGGTTATATTTCCCATGTCTCTATGGGCCAATTAGATGACCAGATGGGTCACATGTCTATCTCATCACACCCATCATCTTTTGGCTCTAATGCTCAAAATATGACAATCCCTACTCATACCTCCAAGATGCATTCAATGCAATCAACGCAACCAAATAATCCTCATCAACTTGGAGGAAAGAAGAAAAGGAAAAAAAAAACAATTCCAACGTTGAGCAAGGGACCACTCCCACCCAAAACAATCAAGTGGGAGGCACAGAAGAGAAGAAGAATATTTGGTTCCCCTACACAAGTTTTGGAGAGGGCCACCCTACTCATCAATTTCCTAGGAAAGATGAGATCCATCAGTATTTTCCACAACAAAGAGGCCCCCAGCATCCTATTATCCTAACTCATCCTTTTCCCCCTCAACCTCAACACATGGTTACAACAAATACTTCCCCTCCACAAGGGGGCATGGTAGGTACCCCTCAACATGAGGGGTCTTCCTCAAATTACACAGTTTTCAGGTGTGACTAAATGGTCCACTTGTAGACTCAAGCCAAGAACTATGACAATTTCGAGCCTACTCCTATTGTTCATGAATCAACATCTTTTTCCTAGCCTAGTGGCCCTCTTCAGATTGAGAAGCCATCCTTTGACACACCACTTCACCCCCTGAATGGATTTATTCAATGAACAACACACAATATGAATACATGGGCCACCCACAACTACATTATTGTGGAAGACTTGGCCCAG
>JZKD02S1883205.1:32192-59923 GCA_000966675.3 Picea glauca
CCAAGGAGACATTTTCATTTGGAGTCATCTTGTACTTGAACATTTATGTGGGGTAAAAGGAGGTTGCCCCCTCGAAGAGGCTTATTATCTGAAATTATCTCTTTTTCAAGGCGTTAAGTACTTATTCTGAGGTTTTTCTATGCTATATTGATAATTGGTTCTTAACACATTGAAATAATTTGATGGACATATGTTCCATCCCCATGGGATAATCACTACCTTACCCATTGAGTTAGGTGTGAGACTCTCTTTGTTGCTATGGAGGTTGTCGACGCAGCTCTTGAGTACAACTTGTTTCTTGAGCGCACTTGGTTCTATGAGATGAATACATTTATATAATAAGTCTTTAGGGTCTTACACTTCCCTCGTCAAGGTAAAATAGTGATGATTGATCAACTTTCATTTTGTACCCCATACCTTGGATCTAATACGGGGTCTACTATACCCTTTATCGTTGATACCCAGGAGTCTTACATGAGTGTTGGTGCAGGGATGTTCAAAGACTCTTCACTCATGAGAACATTTCCTCTTCCCCCACCACCTCCTATTATGAACATTTCTCTAGTTCATATGATCTCTTCATTTACCAGTGGATCCATTAGATATTTTGATCCTTGGGTGGTTCTTCATCCTGATGACTTTGAGTCTTGTGGATCTTATTTTCTTATCAATTTGGTTGAGATTTCCTCTCCAGCGATCTCGTCAACATCAACTAATATTGGTAAACATATGCATCCTCATAGCAAGTGTGATCATTCTACTCCTCCCACACGGGTTGTTACCTCTCTGAGTTAACACGATGTTCTGGATACTAAATTTCCTTCCAATGAAGCCATCCTAGATGTCATGGATACCATAGATAAGCCCAAGGAAGAGATGATGCATCGATCATCTTCTCCTTATTCGGAACTGGTGAGAGTTAGCATGATGAGTTTTGACCTCGTATTGGGGGAATTTACTGGAGCACCCAATAGACCTCCTAGTATTGACCCTTTTTTGCCTTGGTTATCTTTTTTAGAACTTGCCAGTGAATTATCTGCTTCTCGTTACACTGAATATTTCTTTTTTGTACTTCCTTCATGTCTTGATGGAAACCATCACTGAGATTTTGTATCTCACGAAACCACTCATGATGAGTATCTTTGTATTGAAAAATCCATTCCTAAGTGGCCTAGCCCCAGCATCGTGTTCCATATGATGTCGACGTCGACTCATGATTTCATCGATTATGAAAAAGATCCTTAGCCTAAGCCTAGAAATGGGATTTACTTGGACTAAAGCATAGTTCCTTGTACATACGAGTGTGGTGTGAGTGATTTTTTTCACATATATCATATCCAAAAAATCCAAAAACATTTTATTTTTTGATATTTCACTATGAGTTTTAACCATAGAATCTAGTTTACATGCGTTGACAGGATACTCAGAAATTTTTTTTATGAATATGGAGACTTCCACTGAACTTGAGGTACGTGTTCTTAAAACTAGCATATATGGATAGGTATTTTCCCTAGATCCATGATTTTCCTTATTAACTATCCATTTTGTTGTCACTATGCCTTAGGTTCGATCCCATTAGGTTGTGAATTAGCAACTCCAATTTTGCATGTTGTAACTTGTTCAATTGTACCTACCCTCCATGGGTTCCCTAGTTAGCACCTGGATTTCCATTCGGTGCCCATGCTGTGATTTCATGTAGGTCTAGGAACCCTCCTGTAGTCCCGCCATGACTTGATGTTGAGACTTATTTTCCTCTCTTCCTCTATATTCTGGCTATATCACGAGGGGGTTCTTGAAATTTTCATTTCTCTTAATGGTCACCTATGAATTTTTTTCTTGTGTCATTTACCCTATCGTTGCACTATTATTTTCTTAAATCCTACTTACTGTTATTGTAGTATCCTTTGACCATCTACCTCTTGCATTATCTGGCCTTTCTTTTGCATACATATACCCATGGAGAGAACATCCACTAAGAGTGGATCTGACTTGCCAGTACCATTTTCTTTCATTTTTCTTATGTCTATTCCATGCACTTTGAACATATGAGCATGATGTTAAGCCACTCATTCTCTCCAGACGAGTACAATTTTATCTCTTTTTTAGACATGAAAAAGACACACATCGAGTACATTTTTATCTCTTTTTCGGACTCATTAAAGGAAACGAAAAAGACACCATCACGAGTATACTTTTAAATCTTTTTGTGATCATTAAAACTGAACGAAAAATACACTACCGAGCATACTTTTATCTCTACTTCACACTCCTTAAAACATGAAGGAGACACTAAAAACCAAAAAAAAAAAGAGTGGGTTTTTTTTTCACCATTTGTCTATTCTCAAAATGGAAACATCAATCAAGTCTCCCTTGAACATGGCACATGTTTGAGTCATCATCTTATATTTGGGCTTTAGCTTGCCTAGGATTCGTCCCAACAATACAAGTCACAAATACTCCTCTGGATTGTTACTCTTCCAGTCATTATGGAGAGTGCTTCAATGCCTCCTGCATTTTTGCACTATATTCATCCATATATTATGTCTTGCTTCCAAGTAACCATTGTGTCATTTATATGTTCAAGGAAATTTTAATCCTGATTCGGCCATCTATTGGTTTTTTGGCTTTCTAAGTCATCCATCCCTAGGTCAGTTATACTTAGTGACACTCTCTCTTCACATTATCTCTTGATATATGTTTCATGTAAATTGATGGGGGATATAGTAAGGCCCTCCTTCAACATATCTCTTCCTATAAAATTCATCACATTATCTAAGAAATGGATCTAGAAACTAGCTATTACCTTGGAGCTTGCATTCCTCAGTGATAGACCTCCTCGCGATCGAAAGTGAGTTTTCATCATCAACTCATAATTAAATGATTCGATGATTGTTTGACATCAGATCCTCTATTCACACTCGCTATATTGTACTAGGTTCCTTGGGGTCCATCTTCCTCATCGATGGGTCCCCTTGCATCTGTTAACAGTATACCTCAATGACCAGTAATCAGATGGTTTCTACTATGCTCGAAATCATCTCATCTATTTGCATGTTGTATATTCATACCATCGAGGTTTGGGATAAATACCTTGGGTTTTGGGCCACATCCTTTCTTTACATCATCCCCTCCCAAGTTGTGATGGAGTATATCACTTATCTATGAGTAATTTGAAGACTTTGGGGGCACTTTCCTCAGTGCTCATCATCTTCTTGATATATATCCTATGACATAGATCCACACTATATTTTCTCGTGGCTATGATCATTTTGATGAAATAGATACACATTGTATTGGCTCATAGATATAATATTTTTGATGACATGGATCCACCATGTATTGTTTCATGGCCATGGTCTTTCATTTCATGCCATGAATCAACAATGTATTTTTTTGGCGACCATGCTTTGATACTCTTCAAAGTTTGAGTATGTCTACCTAGGGTATGGTCTATATATCATTTTATAATTGGTGTTTGATTGTAGGAACTCTTTGAATGTTGAAACTATTTTCTCTCTCCTCACGTTTCCTCATGTACATTATTTTATTGTAATGTGTTTCATCCATCCATTCCTTTCCTAACCTCACACATTAGGGGGAATCTATTATAGACTTAATTTCCACCCTACATGGATAGAAAGGAATCTAGCAGAAGATGAAAGCCAAGACACAACTCCATCTTAATATTTAGGTCATTTTTGAAGGGTGTTTCTTTTCATAAATACGACAACAAGTGACTAGTCACTAGAGATCTATAGTGAAACTAGTGACACCCTTTGTAACCTTTTATATTCACGGAGTTTTGAAGACGTAAGAGAGGGATTATTTGGTTCTTCATGGCCTGAGATTTGGAACTCACATCATTCGAGCATCCATTGGTGATATATAAGCTCTCCCAAACCTCTTCCAAGGATCTATATAAAGAAGGTAAATCTTGAGCATCGGAAAGAAGTATCATTTACAAATCTATGTTGCCAAAATTCAGAGGGGCTTCTCCATCTACATCAGTTGCAGTCAAGTTTCCTAGATTGGTTAAAGAGATGAAGAGGATCAAGGAGAAAGGGGAAAAGACGAATCCATCTACGTCATGAGGTAATTGTATTGATTTAATTCCATTTTTCAAATTAACAGATCATTGGTTTTCCCCTATGAACATTTTTTTTCATACATAAATATTCATATCCAATTTGTCACATTATAGATCGGGTTAGATCCAAGCTAGATCTAGGATTCTAGCACCAAGAAGAGATGTGGGAAGGAATTAATTTTCTTTTGTGTGTAGGAAGCATGTTGAGGAGGTTGGAGCTGGAACTTTAGGTCTGCAGCAACCAGATTATACGAAGGAAAACCTTCAAGAAAAGGTATGTTATTCCTACCACTTCTTAGTTTAATCATGAATCCAATTGCTTGAGTCTAAAGGAAAGCCATAGAATTATATCCCTATATTTTTATAGGATTAGTAGGTAGATCCTAGGGAGGTCTTACTATCCACTCATGATATTTTCTCCAAAACATCGGGACTATATGAGTTGGGTATCACTAGGAGAGATATTCTTATATTCTTCCATCCAATTCAAGTTTTTGATTGTTTCATAGATGTTATTTGCAATTTTGATCCATAAAAATTAGTTCTCTATATGTTGGGATTTGAATATTCTTATGTTACACTCTTTCCAAACATGCCATAAAATAAAACCTAAGAAGAGTTGCCAATTTTTAGTTAAGATTTGGTTTTCAAATTGTGTTGATCTCCAATCCTCCAATGTTGAAATGATATCATTTCCCTACTTTTCAGATTGTATGAATGGTTATGCCCCATTGTTCCAAATATTTGTATAGATCTCGCATGATTAGAAGAGGTGCTCCATAGTTTCCTCTACTTGGTGGCACATATGCTATATTGAAGGCCCTGCATAGCCTCTTCTTAAGAGGTGGTACTAGGAGAGGAATTTTCTCCTTAATAAAATCCATAGGAATGTGGAAATATTTGGCCATATTGATGGATTCTAAATTTGAGACCATATTTTTCCTTTTTCTATATTTTTCAACTCCACCACTAGCCTATACACTTAATCAAGTGATTTTTTTCCCTTATTGGCATCAGAGTCGGTCACAGGAAACCTCAGGGCAGTTGTTGACAGGTTCATAGAGGAGAATTTTTCATACATTAAAGTTTTCGAGTGTTCAATCCCCCCACACACCCTCCCAAAATTCCTCCCTAACAGACTGGTGTGCAGGGAGGTGGCTCATCAAATAGTAGCAGGTGGAATTGGGATAGAACTAAAAATGGCTCAAAAGAAATTTTGGCCAGTTTTTCCTGTTCAGATTGGGAAATTTTCATTGCTCAACTTAGGTCATTCCAAAGTTGAAGCGGCAGTTCTAGAGGAGGTTAAATTGGTAAACCTTGAGCACAGGAAGCACGATCCTTACCTGCTAGTGGGAAAACACATGGCCCATTGTAATATGAAGGCCTATGAACATGAGAAGTCCCCTTGTGATGATCTGTTCAAAAGGACTAGGACCTATGAGGAAGTATTACAAAGATTACAGACACTACCGTCTAACTTGCAAGCTAGTTTTCAGACCTTCCAGAAGTACAAACGGAGCGGCCTACCCAAATTACTGCAAGGAGAAGCAATTACCCTTCCTCAGAAACAAGAAGATACTCTTCCAGGTTTCGGATAAGAAACACAAGATAAAGCCAATCCTGAAGAATTTCCTCAGGAGACTGAAGGCTCTTCACAAAATGAAAAAGCATTACAGACATAAAATCTAGATATGAAAGGAGAGAGGAAGCCCAGGACACCTCCCAAGTCCAGTAAGTCCACTCCTCCTTCATCACCTATTGTTGATGTCATTATACCTGAGGATATGGGAGGAACAAGGTCTACAGAGATAGGAATTCCCATAACTTCCTTAACTCCTTTACAGTCCACCTTTGGACTCCCACAGATGGGAGATATATATGTTGGTGACCTCACCCCTATTTCCAGAGATGAGATCCCTCCTTCCGATTATTTTTTCAGCAAGAAGATGAAGGCTATTGTAAGGAAAGAAATGCATATGAGAGAAGGGGGTATGGTGAAGAAGCATAGGGTCTTGATAGATGGCCAGAAACTGGAAGAGGAGGATTTCGCTACAGAGGTAGCAGGCTCCATGGGAGCCATGGAAACAACAAACATTTTTACTGTGGAGAACATGAGAACAAGGATAAAGAAGAGTAACCAAATGATAGCTCATTTGCAGGATCAGTTAAAGAATTCTGAGAAAAACATTAGAGAAGAGGTGAATAAAAGTCTAGAGCAGGTCAGAGTTGTTGAGAGGCAAGAAATCCAGTCACTCAAAACTAGCCTAGATGAAATGAACCAGAGGGTACAAGGAAGTCAGGTACAGGTTACTCAGCAAAGGGAGCTTGTTAAACAGTTACAGGCTAAATTGAGTTTGATAGAAGGTCGGATCGTGGACTTAAAGGCTTTTCAAACCCTCTCGTTAGAATCCCATACAAAGATAGAAGTTGAACAACAACAATTGATCTCCAAAATAGAGATCGTCCAGCATTATTTTCAAGAGGTAAGCAAATCCCTTGATAACATTATTTTACTAGAAAAAGAGGCTAAAGCAACAAGGAATACCTTTCAGAAAGAAGTCGCACGTTCAGGGAATAGGGAGATTCCAAAATATTTAAAACTTTATGTCGTGGAACAGATAAGAGGAGACATTATGCTCAAGGCATGGGAAACAAACATAGTTGAAAACAAGAAGACAGACAAGAAATCAAAGATAACTGTGAGGAAATATTTGATTCTTTGGATAAGAAAGCATTAGGATTTGAAAGAAATGACTGCTCTAGACTAATAGGGCAGATAAACATTGTGAAACAGCAATTGGATTACAAAGAGAGCTTACAGGAGGTTCAGGCAGAAATTTCACAGTTGAGCGAAATCAATACCAATCAGATAGACGGATGGTTGGTACAGCCTAATTTTAAGTTGCAAATGATCAGGTCTGCCAATAAAGGTTTTGAAGACCAGCTTCCAAAGGTACAAAGAAATTTTTATCAATTTGAAACTAAAGATCTCCCGACACCACCCAGAATTTTTGTTCATTTTTTAGAGAAGTGTGTTGAATGTATAGCTTCAAAAGAGGGAGAGACTTCAACTAAGCAATGAAGCATCATTCAAAATCTTATAATTTGAAATGATATACCAACGAAATGTTAATCATGCAACGATTAAGGTTGTAGTTTTGTAACTATTTTTCTTTCTTTTTCCATAAAAAATAGGAGATCGCTAACTGTCAAGTAGCGATGATCTTGTATAAATAAAAGGAGAGAAGAGAAAAGGATTTTTTCCTTCTCTAAAAAAGGCATTGTGACGAAGACATCTAAAGAAACTCTGAATTAATAGAAAAGCAAATTGAAGATTCCATATTTTGTCAAGTTTGAGCTATGTGTTCCCCTGTCTTTTCATCGTTCTTTCATGTGTTTTATTAATGAATGCTTGACTACAATTTAGTACAACCTCTACCGTGGAAATAAATTATCCTTGTTATTTAGATCATTTACAGTTTTTCCTCTGCATCGGTTATCAACCAATACAAGACCTGCAAATGTTTGGATTACAATATCATATGCTTCATTAATATTTTATTTGCTTCATAGTCTCCTATTACAACGTGAGATTCCTCTTAAATTGATGCCTCACCTTGTTAGTAGTTATATGTTTTTCCTCACATCATACATGTTTCCCTTTCTTTAAGCTTTAACTCGGATACAAGAAAAGGCCTTTGAGTTACTCGCCTCTTTAATTCATGTTTTAGAATCGTTCTCTTTGCATTGTAAATTAGAGATAACTAAGCCTAAAAAGAAAATACAGATCTATATCTCCCTTATCTTTTATCCTTCATGACAGTACCAGTTTCAAGGCAACCCAACGTCGAACCCGGTCTTTCGGATCAAACCAGCATTTCCCTAAATTTATTCAACACCATCTTGCAAATAGCAAATAACCGGGCTGAGTTAGAACGTTTATGGGCAGCAATTGAGAGAGATATCAGCATTTAGGAAAACTGGGAATTCCAACAGAGACAGTTGAGAAACCAACTTTAATCCTCATATTTTAAATAGTTGTCTTTACTATCCTCTTTTCCTCTATCATTTCAGATGCCTTGATAGTATACTTTACAGCCTTAAAGTATAAACTCAGGAACAACATCCTTTTGGCGCCGTTGTCGGGGACAGAGTAAAGAAATCATTTTTCCCTGGGAAGAATGACATTGACACTTTCCTTCTTTGGTAGTGAACAAAGTTTGGAAATATTCTAAGGCTACCTTCATCGTTCACTTGGTGAATCCACACTACTTAAAGTGGCTCTTAACCAGAAAAACACCAAGAAGAATTCAGACGATAAACAGATTTCGCCTTCTTCCAACCCAGAAAAAATTCTAAAATTAAGAAGGTACTTTCGACAGACTTCCTTACCCACAAATAAAAATTATCAACTTAAATCCACACAGTCTGACTACGAAGATCAACACAGCGAATCAAGCATTCTATCCCCTAACAAGGAATACTCTGCTGGTAAAGTTACACCCCCGAATTCAGATTTCGTTTTACCTGTTTTTGAGATCGAAGATTTCTCAGTTGTTTCCCATACCAATATAAAACAAAGGTCTACCTCACTCCCTGTTGTGACCGACTCCCCCTCGCTCCTCGAGGTTCGTTTTCCCATCTCTCAAAACTCAAACAATTATCCTATATACCTCGATTCAGTTTTTGTCGACTCTCCTATATCTTCACCCTGTGATTCTGAAGGAACCAGTCCACATTCCCCAAGCTCCTTTTTCTCAAATTTTATCCCTATCAATAACCCTTTCCTTCAAACCCTCCCTTGTAACCCATAAACTTTTACCGCAAAATCCACAATGGCCACAGCTGGACCAGGTGGGGCAGGAGGTGTTGTCGCAAGTGGTCAAGGAGGAGGAGCGGGTGGCCAGGCACCACCTCCTTGGATATTTGCAAAGTTTGCTGCAAGATATGCCCCTCTGGTTCTACCAGTCCCTCTCCATGACTTACCAGAATATTACATGAAAAAACTACCCAAATTCACAGGAGAAGGCGATTTAACGGCAGTCGAACACATAAAATTTTTCGATCAATTCATTGATATTCTTGGATTAGAACATGAGGATGTTTACTCTAGACTCTTGGTTCAAACATTTGAGGGGAAAGTGAGAACCTAGTTTCGATGCCTAGAAGCTGGATCTATACCTTCATACGATGAACTTGAAAACGCTTTTATCAGATAGTGGGGTGAGCGGAAAGACCATCTCTATTATCTGACCGAATTCGAAGCTCTTCGAAAGAAAAAATCTGAATTAGTCCTTGAGTTTACCCAACAATTCAACAAATTGTATAATAAGATCCCAACCGAAGTTAAACCCTCACAACCTGCAGCAAAAGTGACTTTCGTCAGAGCTTTTGACCCTGACTTCGCCCTTTTACTAAGGGAGAGAAGATCAGTCGATTTACTTAGATGCAAGATGATGCCTTGGAAATTGAATCTAACGTGATGGCATCAGGGAAGTTGAAAACCAAGTTTGAGACTGGAAACAAAGAAATAAAGAGATACAAGAAGCAAGGAGGACCCTCTAGATCAGGGAGATCCTCAAAAGATAAAATAGACGATATGGCTAGAATCATCAAAGAACTGTCAAACAAAATATTGAGAATGGAACTGGATCAAGCTAAAAATGAACATTACCCTAGAAAAGAATTCAGAAAAAACCCTAATCCTCAAAACCATCAAAAACAAATTAAGAATGAAGATCAAAAAATTCAAACCCCTTTTAAAAGTGAAAATTTTATAGGAGGACAAGACATAGAGGAGTTTGAGGAGTTTGAAGAGGATATGAACAATCTCGATGACAACTTCTCACAACCTTATATAACAGTACACGATTATGAAACATCTCTCACTATAGAGTATCAGATTGAGAGTAATAAGAACAGTATTGTTCCTGAAGATTCAACTTATCACGGAGTAACAGATGGTATAATGGTCAAGCTCCACCAGAAATACAACCCGAGACCTAGGAACACGGCTTCCACAACTGCTCCAGTTAAAAAGATACTGTTGAGGGTTTAAATTGACCAAGCAATTGCAAAAAATACTGAAAAACAAACCGCTAACGTACAGTCTATCAAAACAAAGACAGCGGAGACATCACCCTTAAGCACATAGAAAATAAACACCCCTGTTACCGAAACGAAGGCCACTCAACCCAGGAAAGCAGAAAAGAAAGGGCTAGAGACTCAAACCATGGAAACTGACAAAACCATTGGAAGTTTTAATCTAGAAAGCGAGATCAATAATATCAAAATCAATATTCCCCTTGTTGAATTGGCCAAAAACCCCATATACCGAAAACAAATTGCCAAAATGATTATTTTTTCAGAAAACGAAATTTAGGACGATGCCATTAACTTAGAAGATGATAAGCCTAACATAGTTTTCGTCCCACACTTTGAAGGTGCTAGAGACATCGTTGCTCCTTTCTACATCACTTTGACAGTTTTCGATCATCTGCTCCATAACTTCATGTTAGATTCCAAGGCCTCTCATAATGTAATGCCTAAAGCAATCATGGATAGTCTCGGCCTAGAAATCACCAGGCCTTATGGAGATTTATATTCATTTGACTCGAGGAAAGTCAAGTGTATAGGCATGATAAAGGAATTAGTCGTAAATCTTACACAGGTACCTACAAAAAGTGTTTTAATGGATGTGGTTGTCGCAGATATACCTCTAAAACATGGCATGCTCTTGTCTTGATCCCAGGGCGCTAAACTTGGAGTTTCTCTTCAACTTGATATGACGTATGCAACAATTCCAGTTTTCGAAGGTCAGTTCACGTGATTGTACAAGGAAAGCAGATTAGCGTTTATTGTTAGTGATCCTCTCATCCCAAATAATTACACTGTATATATTGTTGATCAGGATTTAGGTAATTGTATATTATCTATATATGATGATGTTGATGCATGTGCAGAAGAAAATTGTACAGGAAATAAAAAAGAAAAAGAACAAATAGAATAAGATGTATATAGCACTAATGTTTGGAAAATGTTTTTTGACGGCGCCTCATCTTATCTTGGAGTTGGGGCTGGAGTAATTTTTGTAGCACCTGATAATCAATTCGTTATCCCTTTCTCTTATAGGCTGCAGTGGAACGTTGACCACACTAATAACGTATGTGAGTATGAAGCTCTAGTGTTAGGAGTAGAGGCCGTTGGGAGGATGAAAATTAAAAACCTGGAAGTTTTTGGTTATGCAGAGTTAATCGTGAAACAAGTCAACCGCTAGTACCAGGCCAAACATCCTAGATTAAGGTCATATCGAAATTGTTTGGGACCTAATCGAAAAAAAAATCTCTTCTATTAATATTCATTTCATTCCGAGACCCAAAAATCAACAGGCGGATGCCTTAGCCAAAGTTGCTTTGACTTTCGCACCTCCCACTGCTTTCAAACTCAAGTATCATATACAAATGAAACATAGGCCTTCCATACCCAATAACATACAACATTGGCAAGTCTTTGAGGATGACGAACAACTCAGAAATTTTTTGGAAACGGTAGACGAGTTCGTCGAAACGCATGTTGACCAAGAGAACCAGAATGACCCTATTTGGATCATGCAGGAAGGGGAAGACCCCCAAGAGTTCCAAGATAAAATCTCAAATCACCGCATGCTAGTTTTAAAAAATAACCAAATACCCAAGGGCTTGATTCCCTTAGAAATACTCTTTAATCATGATGACATCCCTTTCAATAATACCTTACAACCTCAGCCGGAAGAAGTCAAAGATTGCAATATAGGTACCAAAGAGAGTCTTAGGTTAGCTAAGGTGTCCAAGTACCTGTCCCTCAAAATCAAGAATAAATATGTTGAATTGCTTAAGAAATACAAAGATGTTTTTGCCTGGTCCTATGATAAGTTGAGAACTTGTGACATGACTATAATGGAACATAAAATTTGATTAAAACCAGGTGTCAAACATTTTAGGAAGAAACTCAGACAGATTAACCCTATCCTATTACTGATGATAGAAAAAGAGGTCAAGAAACTCTTGGATGGTAAAATTATAGTCCCACTGAGATATTCTGAGTGGGTAGCTAATTTAGTCCCAGTGAGAAAGAAAAACAACAAGATCAGACTGTGTGTCGATTTCAGAAACCTGAATTAGTAATCACTCAAAGACAATTACCCATTACCTAAGATGGATCATGTTTTAGAAAAAGTAGTTGGAGCTAACAGAATTTCTATGATTGATGGTTTTTCAGGTTACAATCAAATCACAGTGCATCAGGACGATAAAGAAAAAACTGCTTTCACTAGCCCTTGGGGTACTTTTATGTACGATAAAATGCCTTTTGGTTTAATGAATGCAGGGGCAACTTTTCAGCGAGCCATGGATATCACCTTTGTGGGTGAGAGAGATAAGTTCGTTTTTATCTATCTTGATGACCTGACTGTTTTCTCCAAATCAGATGCAAAACATCTAATGCATCTTAAACAAACCTTTGAGAAATGTCGAAAGTTTGGTTTGTCACTCAATCCCAAGAAATCTCATTTCGCAATGCAAGAAGGTAAACTCTCGGGCCATATCGTGTCTAAGGATGGGAACAAAATCGATCCCAAAAGGGTTGAGGCAATAGATACAATAAATTTTCATGGAAATGTAAAAGAAATTCAGTCTTTTTTAGGAAAAATAAATTTCTTGACGAGATTCATCCCTAACTTTTCCGAAATTGTGAAAATGATAACAGATATGCTCAAAAAGGATAGTGAAGTGAAATGGACAAGCGAAGCCAAAGCCTCCTTTCAACACATCAAGAAAGTAATAAGTGAAGCACCAGTCTTGGCCACCCTGAATTACACAAAAGATTTTTTGATTTTTTCTTTCGCTTTAGAACATACTGTAGTAGTTGTGTTGTTACAAAAAAATGAGGAAAGTTTTGAGTGGCCTATTGTGTTTTTTAGCAAAAGTCTCAGGGATGTCGAGTTGAAATATGATATATTGGAGAAACGGGCCTATGCAATGGTTAAAGCTCTCAAGTCTTTCAGAACTTACGTGTTGCACTCAAAGGTCATTGCTTATGTGCCCTCTAGCTCTGTTAAAGATATCCTAGTGCAACCACACAGCGACGGAAGGATAGGCAGGTGGTTAGCTAAGATCCATTAGTTTGACCTAAAAGACAAACCAACTAAAATTATCAAAGGTCAAAGTTTGGCCAAATTGCTTGCCGAATCGAACTTAAAAGAACTAGGGATAAATCAGTTGCAACAGACCGAGGGATTTCTGGAAATAGACGAGCTTGATGCCTTTGCACCTACAACTAAAATTCAAGACAAGTTTTCTACTTCGGCATGGTATCATGACATCGTCCATTACCTACTTACACTCCAATGTCCTACTGAGTTAACCCTGTCTAAGACTAGGATGTTAAAGTTACATGTTGTAAAATACTGTATCATAGATGCTAAATTGTATTGGAAAGACCCCGAAGGTTTCCTACTGAGGTGTTTAGTCGAAACGAAAACAAAAGGGATTATAGATGAATTCCATGTCAGGGTGTGCAGAGGACATTATGTGTGGCGATCAACAGTTTAAAAGATATTAAGAGCCAGAAACTACTGGACCAAATTGTTCACATAAGTGAACACTAGAGTTCGAAATTGTGTCCCTTGTCAGTTGTTCACAGGCAAACAGAAGATCCCATCTTTTCCCCTTATACCAGTTAAAACGGAAGCCCCATTTCAGCAATGGGGACTTGATTTCATTAGAGAAATTCATCCACACTCCAGTGCGCAGCACAAATGGATCCTAACAGCCATTGATTACTTCACTAAATGGGTGGAAGCTATCCCCACAAGAAATGCAACCGATTCGGTAGTAATCAGTTTCTTGGAAGATAATATTTTATCCAGATTCGGGTGTCCTCGAAAGATAATCACTGATAATGCACAAGATTTTAAATCGATGACCATAATAAATTTTTGCCAAAAATATAACATCATACTAGGACACTCCACAACTTATTATCCACAAGGTAATGTTATGGCTGAATCATCTAACAAAAGCCTGATTATCGTGATAAAAAAGGTTTTAACTAAAAACAAGAAAGCGTGGCATATCCATCTAAAATATGCACTATGGGCCAACAAAATAAGTACTAAAAGATCAATTGGGATTTCCCCTTTCCAGATGGTATATGGCATTGATGTCATTTTACCAATAAATTTATCTCTACCGGTGATGAAGCTCTGGCAGGATTCGAATGAAGAACCTAATGATGTTACCAAAAGAATAAACCAGATGGTCGAAGTTTAGCAAAACAGGGCCGAAGTAAATGAAAGGTTACAAAGATATCAGGATAAATGAAAGCCTTGTTCGATCAGAAAGATAAATATAGAGAATTCCTCCATGGTGACTTGGTCTTGAAATGGGAAGCTAGGAAAGAGGACATTGGAAAACATGGCAAATTTGTTTCAATCTGGTCCGGCTCATACAGGATTTCATCCTGGAAGGAAAAAACACTTGGTTATTAGAAAACCTAGATGGAGACATCCTCAATGCCCCTGTGAATGGGCGGCATCTTATTCACTTCATGCAATAATTCATTTCTAAATTCTCATTATACATACCAGTTTATTTTTATAGATTTTGTATAGTTTTGTTAAAAAAAAGGGGGGGGATTTCTTTCCATGATGTTTCCTAACGATTATAGCCTTATGTTATTCGCAGGGAAAATTTCTAACGAGACAGGGAACTCGAAGTACTGAAAGGTGGCATGTACATGTATTCTTATTAAAGTGTCTCACAAAGACAAAGGTAATGAACGAGTAATCTCTAGACTGGCAATATAAGAGCTAATAAAGGTATGAAATCCCATTTCAAAATTTGAGATAAAATCCCTAAGAAGTATGAATGATTTCATTCTTGTAGAAATTTAAAAAAAATAAAAATAATAAACCAAAGAATAAGAAAAAGTTATAAAAAGATAATTAAGGTCATTTATGAGAGCAATCACATGTATGGCATTTTTTCTAAAATTGAAAAAAATAAAAAATAAATAAAAAATAAAAAATAAACCCCTTTACCCCCCCCCCCCCCTTGACCACAGTCAATCCTTTTCCCACTTTATCATGGAGGTCGGATCTTAAAGTTTCCTGACAACAGAGGGGTCTCACTCTGGTCTTGAAAACTCTCGAACAAAATCTCAAGAAAGAGAGTGGGTCGTGTTTTTAAAGTTCTTTGACTTTAGCTGGATCACAAACATGTCTAGGTTAATCCTGACCTTACTAGTTATCCTAAGAGGAATAACTGATTAGTTTTTCTCAAGGAAGTTCCATGGACTAAAGGTCAAAATTTTCCCTTAAGGAGTTCTTTGAAGCCCATGATTTTTTAAGGCAAAGGAGAAGATTGACCCAGAGTTATTTAAATGAGTTGACAGACTTTGATTCTTTTTCAAACAGATATCTTCCCAGGTATATTGTATACTCATTGATTACCCCCACTTCAAAAATATAAAATAATAAATATAGACAGATGGTGAAAGGAAATTCAATATTGATTGCCCCCATCTAGTTCAAAGAGATGAAGAAAGGAAATTCATTATGTTGATTGCCCTCGTCTCAGCATTTAAATGCTTGAAAGTAATGAAGTGGTGAAAGGAAATTCAATATGGCAAGTCAGATAACTTCACCGGGATACTAAACAGGCTCGCTGGTAGTGAAGCAATATCCTCATATTTGATAAAAGTTGTCATACACGAATTACAAGATGTTCTAGTAATTTCTCTTCCTTTCGGCTGAATTTTATCATAGATTTCAAAGATATCCTTACCAGACACAACACAAATACTTACCTTGATGCAAACGGAATCACATGAATCCTGATAAGATGATTATTTTGGTTTTTATTATCTTACACAGTTTTGAGCTCAGTTTCAGGAGAAGAGGTTTATTGAAAACCTGCTCGAGATAGTCAGAATTTTTGTTTTGAAGAGATTTTCAAGGTTAATGTTGAGACCCTACTCTTGTTTGGTTTTTCTCCAAAATCTATTTCACAGAGCCGAATCATTGACTCCATTTCCCAATGAAGGCACTTGGTCTGCATGTTCTTCTTGTCCCATAAGGAGACAAGATCCCCTGATGGAGCCTAATGTTGACACGAAGTTTAATTTTTTCCCATCCTTGAGAACTAAAGCTTCATATTTTCCTAAGTTGTGGAGCCACCCTTAATCAAAAGGGAGATCTGAGCTTTCCATTCCTTTTTGGGTTTTTGAGATTCGGCTTTTCTCGAAGTATGATTCTCAACTTCTTCTTTTTTTCCCAGTGCCGAAGTCCCGAAAAGGTTTAACATATTTAAAAAGTTAAAAGAGGGGAGAAATAAAGGTTACCTTCCTGTCGTTTTCCATGAACACTCTTTAAACCCGTGATTATTTAAGTTCCTAAACATATTATCTTTCCCTTAATCTTTCAGGATTCAGGTTTTTCTTGCCACTAAAGTGCTTTCCAACTCTCAACCCTCAGACTCCCGATCCTCATTTTTCCGAAAAATTAAAAAAGTAATTAATTATTGACCTAGTTTAATTAAATTCCTAATACGTGTCTTAGCGCCTCACTAATCTCATCGTGATTTCGTGATCCAGGGATTGCTTGTGGCTTATCCCTTGACAACAGGATCCCCGAAGTTTCGAAACGCAAAATCGTGTTTTCTCTAAACAGGGCTTAAGTTTCAGGTTAATTCATTTTTTAAAACAGGATTAGTGATAATTAAACTGCCTTTCACATTTCGGAATTTGAAGAAGGTAGTGATTTTTGAAACTTCAATTTTGAAATCATCGATATACGGCAGTATTAATAATGAATAAACGGAGATATTTTTCGACATGAAAGCATATCTCCAGGCATATCTTTCCATTAAAAAGCATTAATTTTTCGTCGTCTGCGTCTGTACACTCGTTTTAACGCTAAATTGAAGGTTAATAAAGTCTTATATTTCAAACTTCATAGTTATCCTTTACATCTGCAGTAAGTCACGTTTACCTGGTTTTATACATATTTCTCTGTAAATGGGTCTCTGATACAGCACAGGTATCATGGAACCTAAGAAGGCACCCAAGAAAAGTGAAGAGCTTGCAGAAAGATCAAGTCCATACGGAGACGTTATATCTGATACAACACCGCATGCCATCGATTCCATAAAATCCTGGAGGCAGATTTTCGAGACTCTGGATTATGAAATTAAAAATTTCCCTCATGACGTCGACAACAAGCTTCGAGATATAGTGAATTCTAAGCTCCACAAAATAGCTACATGGTCACGACTTACGTCTTATAATGGCATGATCAGTTGGGCCTTAGAGCGAGCTGGCGTACAAATGAGGAGCATTCTGGATAGCCTAGGGGTCGTCATTGGCTCTTTTAGACCAGAACATGTACAAGTGATGTATAAATTATCCCCCAGTCCCAAGTATGTTTATAATCAAGATTTTGTGAGTAATTTTCAAAGAAAAGAATGTTTTGAGGTAGACCAAACCTATCCTGACATAATCAAAGACTGGTGGAGAAATGAGGGAAAATTCAGGGCTGACACCCATGCTATTTACGCCACAGCCTCATTGAATGACTATATGATTTATGTGGCGATGATGTTATGTAGACTTTTCGGTAAGAAAAGTCCCACCCATTTCCCTACAGAATGGGTACCTCTTTTGCACGAGGCAGCAGAAGGTTACAGCTTCAATTGGGATAAGATTTCATCCGATAACATGGAAAAGGAGGTCATGGACTATCAGACTGCAAGATCAAAAGGTCGACCAATAGCCTTTTATATGTCGGCATACATCATGGATTCTATATGCTTCTCAACTCCTTTCCCTTTGATGAATTGGAATTGGAATCCGACTTACCTGGAGCCAATTCACGAATATCATTCTAAACTTTGGGAAGAAAACGCCAAGGATTCGTTCTATGAAATTTGTCATTTCATGGTGATACCACTACATCAGATGTTGTACGGTTGTGCACCTCCCCGCATTTTAGAGTCGGTCACAAGAAACCTCAGGCCAGTTGCTGACTTGTTCATAGAGGAGAATGTTTCATACATTAGAGTTTTCAGGTGTTCAATCCCCCCACATGCCCTCCTGAAATTTATCCCTGACAGACTGGTGTGCAGGGAGGTGGCTCATCAAATAGTAGCAGGTGGAATTGGGATAGAACTAAAAATGGCTCAAAAGAAATTTTGGCCAGTTTTTCCCATTCAGATTGGGAAATTTTCATTTCTCAACTTAGGTCATTCCAAAGTTGAAGCGGCAACGCTAGAGGAGGTTAAATTGGTAAATCTCGAGCACAGGAAGCATGATCCTTACCAGCTAGTGGGAAAACACATGGCCCATTGTAATATGAAGGCCTATGATCATGAGAAGTCTCCTTGTGACAATCTGTTCAAAGGGACTAAGACCTATGAGGAAGTATTACAAAGAGTACAGACACTGCCGTCTGACTTGCAAGATAGTTTTTAGACCTTCCAGAAGCACAGACGGAGTGGCCTGCCCAAAGTACTGCAAGGAGAAGAAATTACCCTTCCTCAGAAACAAGAAGATACTCTTCTAGGTTTCGAATAAGAAACACAAGATAAATCCAATCCTGGAGAATTTCCTCAGGAGACTGAAGGCTCTTCATAAAATGAAGAGGCCTTACAGATGGAAAATCCAGAGACAAAAGAAGAGAGGAGGCTCAGGACACCTCTCGAGTCCAGTAAGTCCACTCCTCCTTCATCACCTGCTATTGATGTCATTATACCTGAGGCTATGGGAGGAAAAAGGTATAGAGAGCTAGGAAGTCCCATAACTTCCTTAACTCCTTTACATTCCACCTTTGGACCCCCACAGATGGGAGATATATATGTTGGTGACCTCACCCCTATTTCCAGAGATGAGATCCCTCCTTCCGATTATTTTTTCAGCAAGAAGAGGAAGGCTATTGTAAGGAAAGAAATGCATATGAGAGAAGGGGGTATGGTGAAGAAGCATAGGGTCTTGATAGATGGCCAGAAACTGGAAGAGGAGGATTTCGCTATAGAGGTAGCAGGCTCCATGGGATCCATGGAAACAACAAACATTTTTATTGTGGAGAACATGAGAACAAGGATAAAGAAGAGTAACCACATGATAGCTCAATTGCAGGATCAGTAAAATAATGTTGAGAAAAACATTAGAGAAGAGGTGAATAAAAGTCTGGAGCAGGTCAGAGTTATTGAAAGGCAAGAAATACAGTCACTCAAAACTAGCCTAGATGAAATGAACCAAAGGGTACAAGCAAGTCAGGTACAGGTTACTCAGCAAAGGGAGCTTGTGAAACAGTTACAGGCTAAATTGAGTTTGACAAAAGGCCGGGTCATGGACTTAAAGGCTTTTCAAACCCTCTCTTTAGAAGCCCATACAAATATAGAAGTTGAACAGCAACAATTGATCTCCAAAATAGAGATCATCCAGCATTGTTTTCAAGAGGTAAGCAAATCCCTTGATAACATTATTTTACTAGAAAAAGAGGCTAAAGAAGCAAGGAATACCTTTCAGAAAGCAGTTGCATGTTCAGGGAACAGGGAGATGCCGAAAGATTTAAAACTTTCTGTCGCAGAACAGATAAGAGGAGACATTATGCTCAAGGCATGGGAAACAAACATAGTCGAAAACAAGAAGACAATCAAAGAAATCAAAGATAACTGTGAGGGAATATTTGATTATTTGGATAAGCAAGCATTAGGATTTGAAAGAAATGACTGATGTGGACTACTTGGGCAGATAAACATTATAAAACAGTGGTTGGACTACAAAGAGATCTTATAGGAGTTTCAGGCAGAAATTTCACAGTTGAGCGAAATCAATACCAATCAAGTAGACAGATGGCTGGTACAGCCTAATTTAAAGTTGCAAATGATCAGGTCTGTCGATAAAGGTTTTGAAGACCAGTTTCTAAAGGTACAAAGAAATTTTTATCTATTTGAAACTAAAGATCTCCCGACACCACCCAGAATTTTTGTTCATTTTTTAGAGAAGTGTGTTGAATGTATAGCTTCAAAAGAGGGAGAGACTTCAACTAAGCAATGAAGCATCGTTTGAAATATTATACTTTGAAATGATAGACCAATGAAATGTTAATCATGCAACGGTTAGGGTTGCAGTTTTATAACTATTTTTCTTTCTTTTTCCCTAAAAAATAGGAGATCGCTAACTATCAAGTAGTGATGATCTTGTATAAATAAAAGGAGAGAAGATTGACAAAAGGATTTTTTCCTTCTCTAAAAAATGCATTGTGATGAAGACATCTAAAGAAACTATGAATTAATAGAAAAGAAGATTGAAGATTCCGGATTTTGTCAAGTCTGAGTTATGTGTTCCCCTGTCTTTTCATCGTTCTTTCATGTGTTTTATTAATGAATTCTTGACTACAATTTAGTACAACGTATACCGTGGAAATAAATTATCCTTGTTATTTAGATCATTTACAATTTTTCCTCTACATCAGTTATCAACCGATACAAGACCTGCAAATGTTCGGATTACAATATCATATGCTTCATTAATATTTTCTTTGCTTCATAGTCTCCTATTACAACGTGAGATTCCTCTTAAATTGATGCCTCACCTTGTTAGTAGTTATATGTTTTTCCTCATATCATACATGTTTCCCTTTCTTTAAGTTTTAACTCAGATACAAGAAAAGGCATTTTATTCACTCACCTCATTAATTCGTGTTTTAGAATCGTTCTCTTTGCATTGTAAATTAGAGATAACTAAGCCTAAAAAGAAAATACAGATCTATATCTCCCTTATCTTTTATCCTTCATGACAGTACTAGTTTCAAGGAAACCCAACGTCGAACCCAGTCTTTCGGATCAAACCAGCATTTCCCTAAATGTATTCAACACCATCTTGCAAATAGAAAATAACCGGGTTGAGTTAGAACATTCATGGGAAACAATTGAAAGAGATATCAGCATTCAGGAAAACTGGGAATTCCAACAGAGACAATTGAGAAACCAACTTTAATCCTCATCTTTTAAATAGTTGTCTTTACTGTCCTCTTTTCCTCTATCATTTCAGATGCCTTGACAGTATACTTTAGAGCCTTAAAGTATAAACTCGGGAACAACATCATATATCGGCCAACAAGACCAACAAAAAAGGAAATATCAGGATTGGTATGAGTAAAGTACAAGAGGATACCAACTAACCGATGGTACAAAGTGGCATCAACTTCGAGAGAAGTATAAGTGGAAACAAATTTGACTCCATACTGGAAGGAAGGGGTTGGTTTACAATATTCCATATGAAAGTGATGAAGAAGGTCACAAGCATACTTAGAATGGGAAAGAAAAATTCCTTCCTTGGTTTGCAAAACTTGGAGGCCAAGCAAATAGTGAAAAAATCCTAAGTTTGTCATTTCAAATTTCTTCTTAAGGTTGGTTTTCACATTGTTTAAAATTTTTGGGTCACTACCAATGAGGATAATATCATCAACATAAAGAGCAAGGATTATGATATGTATTCCTACTTTCTTGGTGTAGACATTAGGATCAGAATGGAATATAGAAAATATAGTGCCAAGAATAAAGTTGTCCATTTTGGCATACCAAGCTTGGGGAGCTTGCTTAATACCATAAAGAGATTTCTTGAGGAGAAAAATAAGGCTAGATTCATTCTAGACATATTCATGAGGTTGTTCCATGTATATTTATTATTGAAAATCCCCATGCAAGAAATAATATTTGACATCCATCTGATGGACCAACTCCCAGTTATGTGAGGCTACAGGGCTAGAACAAGGCGGATGGAATTCATTTTGGCTACAGGGGAAAAGGCTTCATTATAGTCAATTCCTTTAACTTGGGAAAATACTTTGGAAACTAACCGAGCCTTGTGTCTTTCAACACTTCCATCGAATGCATACTTAGTTTTGTAGACCCATTTACATCTGAAAAGTTTTCTTCCTTTCGAAAAAGGTACAAGATCCCAAGTATCATTCACCATTAAAGAACGATACTCTTCATTCATTGTTATATACCAATCTGGATTACCTGAAGCTTTTGCAAATGTATCTGGATAATGAGTCTCTGAAACTTGAGCCAAAAGAGAAGAGGCTCGTTGGAACTATGAATGTGTCTGACGTTGATCTGAAGGATCACCGTCAAGATCACCAGCTGCTTCTCATGTTGAATGGACCCATCTAGGAAGCGGTGGTGTTGGTTCAGGTTCATGTTCAATGGACACATAAGGAGGAAGGTGAGCAAGAAGGAGTGTATTTTCATCCTCATTTTCATCATCTGAAGAAGAAGAAACCAAAATAGGAACAGTAGATGGAACAAACATCTAAGATGGCTCGCAAGATGAAGAAGGAACAAATGTCAAATTAGGCTCGCAAGCCAAGATAGTTTCATCAAATTTAACATCTCTTATAATAACAAGTTCACTAAAATGTGGTTGAATAAGTCTTTAACCTTTGACATCTTCAGAATAACCAACAAATATACACTTCTCACTTTTAGGCTATAATTCTTTCCTTTTCTCATTGGGAATGTGGGTGCACGCTACACTTCCAAATACACGGAAGTGTCTTACATCTAGCTTAAGTTTATTACATGCTTATTATGGTGTCATATTTTTAAGAGCCTTTATGGGAGTGTGATTTACTATGTAATTTTCACAATTAATGGCTTTCGCCCAATACTTTAGACTCAATCCCTTAGATTGGATCATACAACTAGCCATTTCTTTTAATGTGCAATTCTTTCTCTCAGCGACACCATTTTGTTGTGGTGTGTATGGATTAATGTGTTGCATTTGGATGCCCTCTGTAGTGCAATAACTTGTAAAATTGGCGTTCACATGTTCACCTCCATTATCTGTTCTTAACCTTTGAATTTGATGTCCAGATTGGTTTTCTACAAGGACCTTGTAGGCCATGAAATTGTCAAAAAAAAATCTCTTAAGTTTTAAGAAGTAAACCCAAGTGCATTTGGAAAAGTCATCAATGAAACTTGAGAAATACTTGCACCTAGAAAAATAAGGAGAAGAAAGCGGACCACACAAATCACTGTGAACAAGATGCAAATGGTTTGAGGTGTGCCAAGAGGCATGTTTGTCAAAACTGTCATGATGATGTTTTCCAAGAACATGACTGGCACAAACACCATCTCTGCAAGAAACAATAGGAAGAGTACTCACCATATATTGATTACATAGTTGTTGCAATGATTGATAGTTTATATGACCAAACCGCTCATGCCAAATTTTTCTCAAGTCATCACTATGAGCAACAAAAACTAATGGAAAAGATGATGACCCAAAGTTTTCAAACTTGTACAACCTGGTAATATCATCAACAATTCCAGTTGCAAGAACATGCTAAGGATATTTTAGATCCTTGATTACAACTTGGTGAGGTGAAAAATCTACGATTTTACCTTCACCTAAATGAGTGATTTGATAAATTTATAAAAGGTTGCAGGAAATAATTGGAACACATAATACATCACTAAAAATGATTGTTATCTACATGAATTGTTCCAGACCCTACAACACTAAGATATCTATCATCACCAACAAATATTGTCTTCATGTTACATTCATTTAGAGAATAAAATATGTATTTTTCCTTATCCATATGATAACATGCTCCAGAATCAATAAGCCACTCATTAGAAAAAGAAGTAGAAGTTGCATTGAAGGAGAAACCAGAAGCAGAAAGTGCATGTCTATGCGAATAAGAAGAAGAAGTAGAATCAATATTGATGTAGTGCTTCTTAATAATTGCTTCTAAAGTTGTCATGTTCTTAAAACATTTGGACTCATCATGACCATCTTTCCCACAATGTCTATCAGTCTTCTTAATTTTAAATTTTGCTCATTTTTCACCATTAGGAGATGAAGTTGGTTGAGAGGGTTTGGGACCATTATTTTGATTATATTTTTGGCGGGGATGTTTCTTTTTGGGATTCTTGTATTTATCTTTCTGTTGGACCACTAAGAATTTTTTGGATGTACCTACAGTGATAATCAATCCAAGTTGCACAAGCTTATCTGTCTCTCTAATTAGAGCATCACCAAAGGACTCAAGAGAGGGTTCTTTATAAGAAATCCCTAGAGATTCTATAATGGCATAAAAGGTAGATACAAAAACAGAATATGCACTACCTAGCTTAGCAAGAACAACATATATGCATCGATCTTCTTTCATAAATAGTTCACATTCTATACACAAAATTCTAAGTGTTTTGAACTTAGATAAGTAGACTTCAATGCAAGAAAAATAATTTGGACTTAAAGTCATTAATTGATTTTCCAACTAGTGGGCTTGAATAATATTGTGTTTACCAAACACAGATGCAAGAGTTTCCCAAGATTTATTGGTGGAATCAAGTCCTTGAAGTTGAAACCTTAAATTAGGAGAGATGGACATTTTGATTAGTCCACGGGTTTCATCATTACTGTTAATAAATTTGGCATAATTTTCATCATCAATGGGTTATTGTTCTTTTCCCAAGGTAATCTGGTACAGTCCTTTACTTCTTAATAAATCCTCCATATGGGATTTCCATTGGAAGTAATTGGTGTTGGTAAGAAAAATATCACTGGAAGAATCCATATTAAAGATCTTGATAATATGGATTTAAAAATTGAAATTGATGGTTTTGTTGGAAATATCTTGAAAAATTAAGTTGTTTAAAAAAAACGACACTAAAAATGAACTTCAGATGTGAAAGTTATGCCCTTTTGAGAAAAGACATAAACGGTAACCAAAGTACCATGTGGAAAGTAGAATTTGGTCTATGTGGTGATACTCCTCCTAACTGTGCCTTTAAGTTACTTATGAAGTGTCTCACTTTTATAGAACAGCTGGAAAAAAAAATTACAATGAAGTTACTTTATAAATTAGAGTTGCATTCAAAAAATAACTTAAAAGAAAATATTTAAAGTTATTTTTTACAATGAATGCATGAAATTTTTCAAAAAAAATAACAAAAGAGAGACTTGAACTCAAGACCTCTTACTAAGTAAAGTAACTTTTAACCAAGTGAGCTAGTGCAAAATATATTATATTGTTTAGAAGGAGGATTGAGGGTGTTGTTGTTGTTGTTGTGGAAGACGGTCTTGGAGAGCATGCTCATAAAAAATATTTTCACATGAGAAACAAATTTCACTTCTCAAAGGTAACAAGGGTTAGATCTCGGTTATCTTACCTGGAAAATGAAACTTTTCCCTCTATTTCTGATTTATCGAGATCACACAGAGCGTACAGCAAAGAGCATACGTAGACAGGAAAACTCTTTCTAATCTATTTCTAATTTTTCGATATCACACAAGGCTCAGGGAAAATATCATAGATAGACGCAAAAAGGTAGTAACCTGGAAATAAATAAATAAATAGAAAACCAAAATTTTAACTCTGCAAAAAATTTAAAAGGGCATATTCAGGCTTTATACCTCTGGATCTGACTAAAATGCTTGTATATTGGGAAAACATAAACCTTTTCGAGTGAATAAAAAATCGTTCTTAACTGAAAAAAGTGCTCCAAATGCAATGGAATAGTCCTCGGCCCAGAAATGTATGGAAATGGAAGAAACAAGAGATGAGGCAACACGGCTTCACGATCTCGATCTACAATGGGAGTGGGTCTTCAAATGCGCTTTTATACCATGCTTGACAACATAGGTATTCCAATAGAGGATGAACACCTTTAATAACCACTCGCACAACCAAATCAAACATCAACACACTGATTTTTTCACTTGGTAAAAACCCTATAGGGAAACATCCATGGCCCCAACCAACGTGGCCACCTAGAGAAATTTATTAATGCAGTTGAACAAAAAGCGTTCTTGACTAAAAGGAGTGATTTGGATGCAATGGAATAGTCCTCTCAACCTAGAAATGTATGGAAATGGTAGAAACCATATATGAGACAACACAACTTCACGATCTCGGACTACAACTAGAGCGAGTCTTCCAATGTGCTCTGATACCATGTTCAAAAATACAAGTATTCCAATAGAGGATGAACACCTTCAGTAACCACTCACACAACCAGATCAAGTATCAACACACCGATGTTTTCACGTGGTAAAACCCCTACAGGGAAGCATCCATGGCCCCAACCAACGTGGCCACTTGGAGCAATTTATTAATGCAAAAGAAAAATTTACAGAGAGATTTTACAAAGAGAGTTTCTCACATTCAATCATTGGCAAATGAACCTCCGTGCTCTTTAAATAAATATCATGGACCAATTGGGTGTTAAGCCATGGATCAATGTAGCTGTTAATATTAAGGAGAATATGAACCGTCAGATCACTCTATGTCGAGAACATATCATGATCGTCGAATTTCCTAAGTACAAATGTGTAATAATGCATACTAAAGAAACACACTTTTACCTAACGACGCATTAGGCTAAGTGTCTAAATATCCTGACATAAATGTCCCCTCCTTGCAACATATTTTCCTCATGGACAATATAGTGTTTTTGGATTCTTTTGTTTCTTCCTATGATATGCTTACAAGAAAAGAATCCCCCACCTTAAATATTCTCCAAGTCCCCCTTTCATCTCCCTCTTTGTTGTCCTAGTACTAAAATATATGTTTCCAGTTCTGTTGAATGAAAAACACTCTAGCATCCTTTTAGTGTTGCAACATTATCTTAGGTTTTTGCTGCCATGAGTCATCCTAGAATAAGGTTGAGTTCCTCAAGTGAAATTTCAAAAGATAGTGATCCTACACTATGCATTTGTTTGTATGTTTCATATCATTGATCCCACTAGAATTCCATCCATTCTGATGAGTTCATCTTCTGTATTGTCTTGTCCATATTTGTCCTAGAAAAACCACTCCCATAGCTTATTTTTCCCTTTGATCCATGTCCACCATATATTTTGTGCCAAATATTTTCTCATAAACTAAATATTGTGAATTCCTACATGCCCTGAACTTTGGGTAAAAACAAAAATCCCAAGCTACAAAGGCCCATTTATTTGTGTCTTTGTTGGGTCCCCTCCATAAGAAATTCCTTTCAATAGAGTTTGATTTCTTTGATGGTTTTTTGAGGGGACATTAACACCGGGAATATATATAAATACATGGTTTGTAGAACTTATTTAATGAGAAGCACCATCCCAACCATAGATAGGAAGTGGAAGATCTAGATAGTAAGTTTAAGTTTTACTCTATTTAAGATGTCTTCCCATGATATGTTTCTCAGTGCACTATCCACCAAAGGAGCACCCAAGTATTTAGAGATTAATGAGCCTTTTTTAGACCCAAGGATGTGAATAATGTTTCCTTGAATTCTCATGTCAATATTCAAAAACAATATTAGGGATTTACTATAATTTATTTGAGTGCTTGATGCCAATATGAAAAAGGTTAAGGGTTCTATGTATTTCTCAAGATTATTTATTTGTGGGAGAACCTAAGAATTGTGTCATCCACAAATTGTATATGTGAGAGGATATGTTTGATATTTTATCTTTATGCCATGTATTTTTCCCTCTTGAACTTCTTTGGTGAGGCCCCTCCCTAGGTCCTATGCCATTATGATGAATATAAAGGGGGGAATGGGTCTCCCTGCCTAATGTCATAGGAATGGTTGAAGGGTATAGAGGG
>JZKD02S1883205.1:63510-86689 GCA_000966675.3 Picea glauca
ATGAACATAAGTGCATGAAGACCCAACTTGATTTTCTAACTCACATTATTGACTAGAATGACATCAAGGTTCCTCATTCAATCAAGTAAAGTTCATTAGTAAAGGAGTCTTCCAAGGCACATGAGCACAACAAGGGGAGTGAAAAAGTCATTTATCAAGAACTTGTAGCAACCACATCTCCACCTTCCTCATGGGTATTTAACTCAAGTGTATCACACCAAATGGATTCAACTCGGGATGATTGTTCATCTCTTGAACCTTGTAAAATGGCAACCATATTGATGGGGATAATACTCTTTTTGAGGTGTGTGGGAAAGGATCTATTAACATGAATGATGGTACATTCAAGGATGTTCTCTATTCTCCTTCATTTTTAACCAATATCCTCTCAATCTAATAGATCACTCATTTGTATTTAGGTAAGTGAGTTGCGTTTACTCCTCATTTTGTGGCCATTAGTGAGATGAACATTGGAACTATTATCGTAGTGGGAAAGTTGATCATCAATCCAACTATATCTTTTCTCAAAATTTGTTCACAAGTATCCTTATGTTTCTCTTCTCATTCATTAATATGAGGTGAATATGTTGTGGCATGAGTTTTTTGGCCATATCAAATATATGTACTCGCAACACCTTAGCAATTAGAATATGGCCACAAGGTTTCCAGATCTTCAATTCTTTGATGGTGTGATGTGTCTACTAGGACTACATACTTGGTAGGAATAATGAGGATAAATTTGACAAAGGAAAATCTTGGAGAGATACACAAGCTCTAGAGATATCTCATAGCGATTATGATGGGTCCATTTCTTTAGCCTCCTATGAGAAGGGAAAGATATTCCTTGACCTTCATTAATAATTGTTTATGATATACTTGGGTTTATTCTCTTTGGAAAAATTAGAGGTATTTGAGTACTTTCAGGACTTCAAATCCATTTTTAAGAAATGGTTAGGAAAGACCATCAAAATGTTGCACACGGACAATTGTGTAGCATAATGAAAGAACATATCCCTAAAGGAAATGGAAAATTGCATGATACAATCGAAATATCTTGCTCCAAAATTTTGGGTAGAAGATATTAGCTATGCATGCTATATCCAAAGCAAAGCTCATCATAAAGCATTTAAAGGTGTCACTCCTTTTGAAGCTTGAATCAATTGGAAACCTACATTAAATAATTTTAAAGAGTTTGGTTCTCAAGCATGGTTCCACATTATTGAAGAGAACTGTAAAACTAAGGAATCTCAAAGATAGACTTTCATTTTTGTAAGATATATAAATGATGTCAAGGGATATTAGTTTTTACACCCCACCACCAATCAACTGATCATTGCAATAATTTTTCATTTTGAGGAGGGATCTTTGAGCTCCCCACATGACACCTCTCAATATACTACAAAACCAATCTTCACAGTGGATCCTCTAGATAGAGATGTCGTTGATCTATGTGGGTTAATTTATGATGATGGTGAATCTTCTTCCCCCACATACAATGATGAAATTTTTCACACCCCCAAGAGTCATGCCCAAGTCTAACCTTGGAATCACATGGATGTGCAGCACCGTGGAGGTCCTTACTTGGAATATTGGCTCAACCAAGGATACTTCACCCGGACTATGCCTCTTCACCTAGAGCATACCTATACTTTGTTCTAGGCTACAGATGAGTCACACTCTTACTCTGTGCAACTTGGTTGTATACTTAGAAATTTGTTAACATTATTTAATACTTAGACATTCTTGCATACAACAGAAAAAATGCAAACTCAAGAGACACAAATATAGTGTGGGCATCACCAGTGGTACCTAATACCCGACTTCATTTATTATATTGTGAAACAGAAACAATGCATTACAAAGATGGCACTATTGTCCTAGTTATATATATGGGTAGAGTCTCATGACTCTACCCCATACAACAAATGTAATATCCCAAAGGACGAGCCCCAGTTGTATTTATAAATTGTAAACATGTTTTGTAGGCTAGTGAGCTGAGTGTTGATAAGTTGGTGGGCTTATGTGTTTACTAGGCCGGAGAGCCTAGGTGTTAAAGGCCAGGAGCCTGATTTTGTATATGTAATTATGCAGATCATTAATAAAATATAAAAATCGGTGCGTGCAGAACGACCACGAAGAAAGAGTGATGGGGGACTAAGCTTCCACAAGGTGGGTAAGGGAAAGGGGGTTGAAAGGTTGGAAAGCGGGGCTAAGCTTAGGGGCTTAAGTCCTTGAGAATAATAATTTATTATTATTCCAAAGCTGTGTAAAAGACATGTTTTTATCCTAAGTCTTGGGAGGGGCAGCGTGTGCAAAAGGGAACGCATGCAGCTCCAGGAAGACAAGTGTTGACCTGGGCGCATGCAGTTAAAGGCTCAAGAGTCAGCTGTGTTGGGGATTCATCCTTCATTCTCCCATCTGTTTTCTATCATGTTTGGCGTATGTGTCTGATTTCTGCATACCCTCACGCAACTCTGAAACCAAAAAACCGTGAGGCCGACCTGTGATGTTTTCCTGAGAAGTCGACGCATCCTCCGTGAATTTCATTTAGCTCTACATTAGACCTTTTCAAAATCCATGCACCTATGAAAATCATACCCGTGAAGCCGACCAGCGTCTACTATGAAACATGATCATAACGTGATTGTCTATGATATGTTTGTTATAATTGTGGGTTGTTGTGGCCACACAGTCCCTTTATTGAGTGTGATTTGTTGCCATCATATGTTCCTTGATGAGCCTTACTATTGTCCTCCTTGTGCTAGAATGGAGTTGAAGAAGCAGGTTGTCAGGCCTGTGTGCAACACTCTCTCCAGGTGAGGGAGGTGGTTGTGGTTGAAGAGGCAGGTTGTCAGGCCTGTGAGGGACTCTCTCCAGGTGAGAGAGTGCACAGAGGAAGTGAGAAATCCTGGAAGGGGTCCTGTAGCTGCCACAAAGCTCGGAGAATTCTGGTCTGGCTTGCTGCTGAAGCCCAAGGCAAGGGAGGTTTAGCAGACAAAGGATTGTCCTATGTGATAGTGAAGGTGTATACTTCTGGGGTGGGACAGGCATGTGGGGAATGAGAGTCTGTGAGCAGTGGGAATAAGTGACTCCTGGGAGAGCATCCTTCCTCATAAACTATGTGTCTTCCTGTTGACCTTGCCTAGCCTAGGATTCCCTTGCCCGGTGGAGCTTAGTCCCAGCTCGGTGTTGACCTACTGCTGAGAGTGATGAGTAGTGCGGTCTAAGGTTGGGAGGTTCATGGAAGGTTTGCACGCAGTTGGTGGTGTTATTCCAGTTGAAAGATGAGTATAGTTTACATGCTTAATTTTATGTTATGCATGCTTGTGATGCTAGAATGTTATCATGTATTATGTACGTATATGAATTACTGTCTATTACATTTGAATCTGTATAGTAGCAGTAATTCTATGTTATGTGTTTTATTTCGATTAAAAATGCATGTTATATATTTATATGTGAATGTTCTGCAGTGGTAGCATTACCCGGTCTTTATTAAGGGACGGGAATGCTACAGTTCGGTATTGCAGCTAAGTTAGAGTTGAGTAGTGGCATTTCCCAAGCCGGTTTATGGTTGGGGATGTTACAAATTGGTATCAGAGCATGTTTACAACATTGAGCTTGGATGGGCCATGTTAGTGGAAGTTGAAGCAAAAGTTTCGGAAAGAACTGTTGAAATTCAATTTTTGACCCAAGGTTTCAAAATTGAGCCTAAATGGGTTGGATAAGTGGTCATTGGACCCAAGGTTTCAAGAGGAAATTGTGTCTGGAGGACCAATTTCGAACCTCAGAACCTTCCTGAGTGCCAAGACGTTACCTTGGTCATGTTACAAAGCTCAGGAGGAGTAGCGGTGTCGTAAAACCATGACATAAGTGATATTGGGCCACATAGTAATGTGGACCTTAGCATCTATTCAAGAGAAGGAGAATCTTTCACAACCGTCAGATCTGGTAATGTTGCGAGGCAGTTAGCCATGAATTCCTTTGGAAAACTGCAGAGTAACACAGTTTGTTCTGCGTTGTAGGATCTTTTCGGAAGGAAGGGAAATCCTTTACGACCATCGGATCTAGAGAAGGTGTAGAAGGGTTAACCCAGAAGCCCTTCAAACTTCGCGACTTCAGTGAAGTCTGATGTAAAATAAGAGAAAACCCAAAGCTCGAAGCTCCGAAGTGGATCTACACAGTAGATCTCGAGAGGAGAGCTCGATTGTTGGATCAAGACAATGTTAAAAGGTCAAATGCAGTAGTGAAGGGTGAAAGCTTTCGAAGAGTCAAAGTAGTGAGTCATGATGACGTCACTTGGATTGACGTGGACACATGGGTTGTGTGCCACGTATAAGTGGGTTCCAAACCTGTGGAAGGTTGAAATGCCATATGGAATGTGACGTGTGACACCCATCTGATTGGGCCATGATTCAGCCACTAGTATTTCACCACGTGGCACTTTGTATGAGAATGGCTAGTGGGGATGAGGTTATGTAATGAATTAAAAGTTCGGAGGACCCTGATCCAGAATCGGATCTAGGAGGCTTCTCAGGTCTAGAAAAGGCTTAAAATGAAAGTTCTCGGAATCAGATGAAACCAATTCCATTGCGACCGGCTCGTCGCGCTGATTCAGGCCATATATTTACTTTCTCAAACAGACATTGTATGCGAGAGTTATCGCACTCTGACCGTTTTCCCAAACAGCTAAAAAGTCAACAGTCAAACTGGAAAAAGATTCAATGCTGACATCAGCATGATGTCAGCATGTTGATGTAGCACAGAGACATGTGACAGCACAACAACAGGTTGACTGGGCAGATGATAGATCCAATCAGATGTGGACAAGTGGTGTGTTCTCGTCAAGTTGTTTGGTGCCACGTGGCCCAGTCATGGGCTGCCATGTGGCACCCCATCACTAGTTTGAATGGAAAAATTATTTTGGAGCCTATGGGGTTCGACACCATGACCTATCGGCAGGGAAAATTCTTTGGGAGAGGTCTAATGGCCAACGCGCCAAAAAATTTGTTAGTATTTGAAACCCACTTTATATTTAATAAAGTGTAATGTGTTTATATGGAGGGCGGAAAGGGGTTGGGGCTAAGCCCCAGCCCACGATTGCATTGTATTATATGACTACCGTTAGGGTCGCGGGCATACAACCACCAGCACGCCAGCCCTTGGTTTTCGGGATTCCACCATGTAACCACCAACCGAAGGAGCGGGGGCTCTAACCAATTGCGTGCGCATTTGGCTCTGGGTTTGGGCCATATGGCCTGTAATATGACCGAGCACCGAGAAGTAAGGGGCCAGCGCACAGCCCTATAGGTTGGCGCTTGGCCACCTTTTCAACCATATGACCATAATAAGGTGGCACGTGCAGGGTTAAAGGGGCTAAGCCCTATATTTAAACAGTAGTGGGTTTTTACTATATAGTTTGGGATTTTTTATGATTTTTAGGCCTGTTATTGAAGATTTTGGCCATTATTGGGAGATATTGGGCTCTTTTTTAGGCCAGATTTTGGAAGGAAGTTGGGGGAGGATAACCAACTTCAGATCTATATAAACCAGGCATGTTTGAGTCCATGGAGGACAGTCAGAGTAGAGTTATGTTGAAGCAAAGCTAAGCCAAAGCCATTTTTATGCAGGGAAGTTGTTGAGGAGCATACGCTTGCGGGCCATTTTGGGGAGCTCTGGTCATCCGTTTTGCATGTCGTTTCTTCTGTTGGGTTCTAGAGATCTGGAAGAACATGACCAAATCATTCTTGTAACCTTATGGCACTATTTTGATGTACTTATTGAGCTTTGAAAAGAAATAAAGAAGCCTCCCCCACTGAGACAAAGGCTCAGAGACGTAGGCAATTTTGTGTCGAACTCCGTTATCACTTCTCTTGTTATGGTTTTTTGTTCTTATTGCTTCAGTTCAGATCTTTGTATTGTCTTATGGCTGCTATGCTTCTTCATTAAATTCATCTTCTTTCATTCAGCTTCTTAAATGGTTAATCAACGCATGCAATTAATAACTCAACCACAATCATTAAATGATATTTTCGAATCAGACCCACACTGGTGTTGATCACGATACATCAAGATTGATAACTAGGAGGTATTGCGGGGACCCAAGTTGCACGGGAGTTATTTCTCCAAGGCGGTCCCGCAATCCAAACTGCGGTTTCACCAAGGGGTTACGTGTCAGCGTCAGAAGAATTGTGGGACGAAAGGAGGGTTGATCCAAACCACCGTTGCATGCCCCCGCGATTGGAAAACGGTAAGTGATGTGACATAATGATGTCACCAAAAGTGATTGGGAATGTTTAGATATTAACAGCTCGAATGTGTGGATGCAAGATTCTTCGAAGCTCTAAAGTCTAGAAGTCCCGAAGACCCGGAACTCAGACACCTGAGGTTCCATAGTAAGTGTCAGTCGTCATATGTTAGGTAGACATGGACTGATGATCTGCCTTACTTCGTGAGTTCAGTAATATGGAACTTTGAGAGATTGTCGTGTGGTTCTTGGAAATATTCTGAAGCCGAAGGCTGAAGGCCCGAGTAAGAACTTATTGATCTAGCGCTTGGTGACAACCCATGGTCATGTGGATTAGGGAGTGAGAGAAAGGGGCTAGTGCCCGAAAATGATTACAGAGTAGAGAAGAGCTCAGAAAGAAAATGAAATCTAAACGTTTTCTTAAATCAAATTGGTCTCAATGTGTAAACTGTTGAAGTATTGAATAAGTTTCAATTGTTTCTCTTCTTTGAGTTTTTTAGTGCAAGCAGTGCACATTGTCCACAAGGAGTGCATTGACAGAGGTAAGTTAACCTCAGAGAAGCTCAGGAGAGACACCGTTGAACCTTCATCAGCAGATGTGCAAGGAGTGCACACGAAGAACTCTGTGTTGAGTTCAGAGAGAGATAGAGTCACTAAGAACTCTTTAGGGATATGCCAGATGGGCATCGAGTGAGTGCAAGTGTGCATAGAGAGAACTCTTTGTCGAGTTCAGGGAGAAGAGTATCAGAGGAAGATACTCACAGAGCTATTGAACACTCTGTAGAAAATTCTCATCAAGGTGTGCTTTGAGCAAAAGGTTTTCAGGAGGGCACAAATTTTTCCTTTCAAAGGAAACAAAAGGGTCGACACCCTTAGGAGACTGAGTAAACCGAAAATCTCATAAGAGATAACGCAAGGAGTGCATGGGAGACGAACTCATTCTAAGTCCTAAATATCAGAAGAGATAATGCTTACGAGAGCAAATACAATATCCAAGAGGCAGACTCGCAGGAGAAAGGTCAAAGGCCGGAGCCTTTGAAAACTGACAAAATCTTCCAAGGAGGAAGAAGTCAAAAGCTCAGGAGGATGAGCGACAACAACTGTCAAATCGGTTGTGGGGAGGATCCTAGACTGTTAGATCAGCGTCCAACAGAACAAAGGAAGCGTGAAGGATAGGAACGGATCCCATCCATTAGGTCTAAGCATGAAGGACCAGGGACTGTTGGATCTGGGGGTAAGCTCACGAGACTTAACCCTTGTGTGCATAGGAGAAGTGGACTTGTCAAAGTCCCGAAGTGATTTGGGACCGTCCATCATCAAGGAGGACAGGTGGCGTAATATCCACAACTTTGGAAGTTTGTGGACAAGGAGGAGGAGAAACAGCCAAAGTAAATATTGGTCGTTGATCTTAAAGTGGACGCGTGGCACCAGATCTGGAAATCCGGGTACGGAGCAGTCCGAAGAAAAGTAGAGGATGAAAGCGTCAAATTCCCGAAGGAGATCTTGATCGTTGATCGAGGAGAAGGTCGAAGGATCGTTGATCTAGTCCTGGTCAAAAAGAGTCGAAGTAAATCATGGTCGTTGAATTGGAGAGGACGCGTGGCAGAAGATTTGTCACTCCGGGGAAATTCACTCCAGAGACTTGTGTGTGTGGAGACGTGAGAACTCTTAAAGGCCAAAGAGTCAAAGTTCATCAGAACCATCTAATTGTTGAGGACAGGTGTCATTATATCTTCCACTCCAGAAGATTTTCATACAAGGAAAAGCAGATAGTTGAGAGTTGAAAATCACAAGGTCCGGAGAGACAGAATCAACCGTAGTCATTGATTTGGAAAGGAGCTACGTGTTGATAGATCGTGTAGATCTGGGATCACGTGTGGAAGGAAGATAGATAGTAGTCGTTGATCGTGGATCATCACCAAGGGATTGGAGATCGATGGATGAGTTGGACTGCGGGGCTAGAACATGCTCAGATGTTAAAAATCTGAGAGCAGAACGTAATTTATACCACGGTTTCAACAAAGTGATGTGTGGCAGCTGGAGGTGAATTGCAGGGCGAAAAACAGGTTGTCCTAAAACCCCTCTTTCCCACGCCCGCAATCGCAGTTTTCCATGAGGTCATAGCCCACGGTCTTATGAAGGAAAGGGATAATGAAAAAGGAAGTAGTGCCTAGAACTTGGAGTTTTGGAAGAGTGCAGGAATAGCTCGCGGGTCTATCAGAACCTGCACATAGAAGGAAAGGAGACATGTGTATAATTTTTTTAGGTTCAATCATGAGCCCGAAGAGTCAATGTGACTCAGAATTTTGAAAGATCCTTTGACTGGAAGGTTAGCAGACCCCGCTGAGGTAGGGGCACTGCGTCGAAAGTGCTCAGGGAAGAAATATTCATGTACAGTGATCATAGTGAGAGCACAAGAAGATTCAGGAATCCAAGAAGAATTGTAGACTTCTGGGATCAACAAGGAAAAGTTTTATAGGGAGAAAGAAGTTGTTGCAATTTTTGTGGCAGCAAGTCTGTTATGGCTTGTTGGGTCAGCGAGAGGAAAGAATGCTTGCATGTTTGCAAGTGTTGTTGGTGATGTTGTTGCATAAGGAAGGAAGCAACAAAGAGTTGAAGTGTTGGTTATAAGTTTGATAAAGAAGCATGAAAGCTTCTCCTGCTATCAGACTTTCAGGTAGTATAAAATTTATTAATGGCAGTCATGCAGGTATGAGTTTTTATTACTCTTTTTGCATAATTGTTGAAAGGAAATTTAGGTAAGAATTTCCTCGTCCAGAGTTATTTTATTAAATCCCGTGATTATATTATTGAGTGCATACCACTGAATGTGGTAAAGGCTGGAGGCCTGTATAAATTCAAATATTTTTAGCTTTTGAATTCACACACTAACATAGTAGAATGTCATGTTAATTTGGTTATGGAGTAATAACCAAAGAATTAAAAGATAAGAACTTGTTATAGGAATGAATGCCAGTAAGCTAGTCATGTATGAGACCACGACCTGGTTGGATATGGCAAGGTACGGATATGGAAAGGTTATGAGCCACACAGGTACTAAAAGCTTCCTACTTTTAAATAAAACTTGGGCTGCAACCTTTTTGCTAACACTAATGAACACCACAGAATTATATTCTTGGTGTAGTGTTCGGGTCGAAAAGGAAGGCATTCAATTAATTGGGAAGACAATAGGAAGTGTGTAGAGAATGTGTCAACACATTGACCAGAATTCCAACTTATGGATGGTGAGATACATGACTGAGATACAAGAGCATTATGTAATTCAATGCAAGGTACATTGAATAAGTATGCATTGAGAATTGTACTCATGCATAGTAAGTGATGGAAGTGTATACTTAAATGCATTTTGTTGAATGCATTTTGTGAGTGCATGTATATATGTTCTTTTTTGCATGAAAAAAATTATACTAATGGTGGAAATGTTGCTAACTCAATAAGTTGAGAACATTTCAGGAACTGTTAAACATTGCAATAGGAAAGTTGCAAGGCAGGTAGTCACAGGAATAGTGACTACAGAAAAATTTCTTATTCAAAAAATTGAAGAAATGAACTCACTGTTATTAATTATGAACATGCATATGCATAGAATGACGAGTCATTCTATTTTATTAAATTGCTTGGTAATTATGATTGAATTTCTAGATGCAAACAATTCTAAGTTCACTGCATATGGTTATGTACATATTGCAATTGAATTATGATGTACAGGAAATACTGACAATTGTTGGCAGTATGCAAGATGAAGCCTTGCAGGAAAAATGGTATGCAGTTTGGTGCCTGTGGAAAACCACAAGGATGGCTGCATTCATAATATGGCAACAACCAAGATGAATTATGAAATAGAATTTCATGATTTGGGGAAAAAGTTGAATTCCCTTTTGAACTAATTGGAGTTCCTAAATGAATTCTTTTATGTTTTCTCATGATAAATGCATGTGGGTGATGCAGATGAGATGATGTTGATTAAATTTAGAATGTTGACTACAAAGAGTATCTCGGGGAAGATGTTGATTGGAAATCTCGAAGGGTAGTTGGAACTCTGGGAGCCACGGTGCTCTAAGACTTTTAGTCCGGCCTGTTGTTGAAGCCCAAGGAAAGGGAGGTGCAACAACCAATGGACTTTGTGATAGTGAAGGTGCACACTCCTGGGGTGGGACAGGCATGTGGGGAAGAGAGACCGTTGGTTGGAGTGATGCTAAAGTTTGGTTGGCTAGAGTTTTGTTGAGGTTTGGCACCTTGGCCTAGACCATGTGGATATGGATTGTGGATTGTGGCTATCTTGGGAAGCCATTGCCTCGATGGAGTCATAGCCCTGCTCAGGGGTGGAAGGTCTTCTCAATCCAAAGATAAGTATCAAGTCTCTATTTATTGTATGTTGTGTATCTTGTATACATGTTATAATGTTATTAGAATTTCATGTATATAAATATATACACATTGCATATATGCTTCCATTACCTGCATCCATGACTGTACATAATGTGTTTCATATTTCATTTCTTAAGAAATATATACCTGATGCTAATCATGTAATCGATTGGAATGTGATTTAGGTGGAGCAAGAAGGTGTCTTGTAAGTGCATACGGTGTGCATATTGGACCAGAAGAGAAAACAGCTTCAGAATCGAGCCATAGGGATTGTAAAGGTCCAGTGGACCTGGTACAGTACTGAGGATGTGACATGGGAGCATGAGGATGCTATGCGAGTAGAATACCCGCATCTTTTTGAAGATTTTTGGAAATCTTGTTGATGATGTGTAAAAGTTGCACTGTGGACAGTGCAAAAATAAGGGGAGGGGATTGTAATATCCCCAAGAACGAGCCCCAATTGTATTTATAAATTGTAAACATGTTTTGTAGGCTGGTGAGCCGAGTGTTGATAAGCTGGTGGGATTATGTGTTTACTAGGCCGGAGAGCCTAGGTGTTAAAGGCCAAGAGCCTGATTTTGTATATGTAATTATGCAGATCATTAATAAAATATAAACATAGATGTGTGCAGACTGACCACGAAGAAAGAGTGATGGGGAAATAAGCTTCCACAAGGTGGGTAAGGGAAAGGGGCCTGAAAGGTTGGAAAGAGGGGCTAACATTAGGGACTTGAGTCCTTGAGAATAATAATTTATTAGTATTCCAAAGCTATGTAAAAGACATGTTTTTATCCTAAGTCCTGGGAGGGGCGGCGTGTGCAAAAGGGAATGCATGCAGCTCCAGGAAGACAAGTGTTGACCTGGGTGCATGCAGTTAAAGGTTGAAGCGTCAGCTGTGTTGGGGGTTCATCCTCCATTCTCCCATCCGATGTCTATCATGTTTGGCATCTACATATGATTTCTACATACCCTCACGCATCTCTGAAACTAGAAAACCGTGAGGCCGACCTGTGATGTTTTCCTGAGAAGTCGACGCATGAATTTAATTTATCTCTATGTTGGACCTCTACATATGCCACGCACCTCTGAAAATCAGACCCTTGAAGTTGACCCGTGTCTTATGTGAAACTTGAGCATACCGTAATTGTATATGCCATGTGTGTTATAACTATGAGTTGTTGTGGCCACGCACTCCTTTAGCTGAGTGTGACTTGTTGTCGTCATTTGTTCCTTGTTGAGCCTTACTATTGTCCTCCTTGTGCTGGAATGGAGCTGAAGAAGCATTTTTTCAGGCTTGTGTGCAACACTCTCTCCAAGTGAGGGAGGTGGTTGTGGTTGAAGAGGCAAGTTGTCAGGCCTATGAGTGACTCTCTCCAGGTGAGAGAGTGCACGGAGGAAGTGAGAAATCCTGGAAGGGGTCATGTAGCTACCAGTCATGTAGCTACCACAGAGCTCGAAGAATTCTAGTCCAGCCTATTGCTAAAGCCCAAGGCAAGGGAGTTTTAGAAGCCGAAGGACTGTCCTGTGTGAAAGTGAAGGTGTATACTCCTGTGGTGGGACAGGCATGTGGGGAATGAGAGTCTGTGAGCAGTGGGCATAAGTGGCTACTGGGAGAGAAACCTTCCTTATAAACTATGTGTCTTCCTGTTGACCTTTCCTTGCCTAGGATTCCATTTCCCGGTGGAGATTAGGCCCAGATCGGGGGTGACCTACTATTGAGAGTGATGAGCAATGCGGTCTAAGGCTGGGAGGTTCATGGAAGGTCTACACGCAGTTGGTGGTGTTATTCCAGTTGAAAGATAAGTATAATTTACGTGCTTAATTTTATGTTATGCATGCATGTGATGTTGTAATGTTATCATGTATTATGTGCATATATGAATTATTGTCTATTACATTTGAATCTGTATGGTAGCAGTAACTCTGTGTTATGTGTTTTATTTCTATTAAAAAATCATGTTATATATTTATATGTGAATGTTCCACAGTGGTAGCATTACCCGCTCTCTGTGGAGGGTCGAGGATGCTACAGTTTAGTATCGTACTAAGTCGAAGATGAGTAGTGTCATTGCCCAGGCTGGTTGATGGCGGGGGATGTTACAACAAAAATATCCATACTTGTAGATTTTTCACACCAATACTTCCTCTATTGCTTCTCCTTGCCTCATCCTATGGTGCACCCCAGTTGTGTGTCTAGCCTCAAACTACCTCATGTCTCTTTCCTTGTTAACCTCCTTATGCTTTTGGTTGTGCATCTTGTTCTCTTATATGGACTCCAAGGGTCACCAATGTGAAACTTCACTTTCTTTGGGTGTGTCGCGCCCCTTCACGAATCGTCACACTCAAATGAACCATTGCGCCCTTTCGTGAACCAGATGCTCCCAAACGAGCATGTCCTCCCATCAACCATCACATATTTTGCACTGACGCTCCCCATCCTTGGTCACCCACCCCTTTCCTTGTGCTCTTCATTGTGTCTATTTTCATGACTCTCTATAGGTGTGTCAATGGGGTCATCCAACCTCTCTGATGCACCCATGGTGCCAAGGGAATATGGGTCCACTCCTTGGGCATGCTCCCAAGTTTCCTTGTCCTTTCCCAAATGAAACCAGTCTCCATCATTCATTTCAAGGGAAGAAGGTTGTGTGCCCCCTTAGGCTTACACATCACCATTTTTCCCCAAGGCACTCTTTCCCACACCCATAAGAAAATTCCTTTCACAACCGATCACAACCCCTTGTTCTCTTCGTCTGAATCCTCATTGAATCTTCCTGATCACGTGCACGCTCAGTGGGTGTCACAGAAGTTCTTACACAAGTGATGATGAGGGATCCTCTCCTATAAATCATATAGATTCTAAGGAACCTCCTCTAATCACAAGGCCACATTTCACATGGTAGACGCTACAAGAATAAGGTGTCCTACGTGGGGATCCATCAAACACCAAGAGCATGCGATCACAATTATAGGGAGCTCCACATGTATTCATTTACATTGTAGATCCATAGTATTTTCATGATGCCTCTAGAATTCTTGAGTGGGACACAAGTATGTAGGAGAAATAAATCTCATTGATAAGGAACCATACTTGGATCTAGTTTCACTTCCTAAAGGAAGGAAACTTGTTCAATGTAAGTAGACATATTGGGAAAAAAATAGTAGATGGGAAAGTGAACAAGTTCAAATCTAGGTTGGTAGAAAAGGGGTTTTCAAAGGTCCTAGCATCAACTACAATGAGACATTTTCACCTATTGCAAAGATGGATTCAATTCAGTGTGTACTAGCCATTGTTTAGCTCATCGTTGGAAATTTCATTAGATGGATATGAATATATCCTTTCTTCATGGAGATATTGAGGAGGAGATATGCATGGAGAAGACAAAAGGGCTTTCATAATATTCTTCTATAGTGTGTAGACTATGAAAATCCATATATGGTCTCAAAAGGGCCCCTTGGAATTGGTATGCAAAGATGGATTCCTTCCTTCTTTCCATCAAATTATCCTAATTCCATTCTGATCCAAATGTCCACATTATGCAACAAGATGAAACTCTCTTGGTTGTTGTCTTATATGTAGATGATCTATTTATCATAGGAAATTCCCTGGCATCCATTGGTGTCATGAAAACTTCCCTACATGATAGGTTTCTAATGAGAAAATTGGGATTGGTGCATTATTTTCTCGGGATTAAGATCATGTAGTTTAATGTTGATATCACCATGGCACGATCCAAGTATTCTCTTATGATTTCATATAGATAATTGCAAGCATGTTGCAACTCCCCTCCTTTCTGGCATCAAAATTGAGGCAAACTACTCTCCAGGGATGATTTTAAGGATGAAAATTGATTTTAAAATGTAGAAACCTTGGCGAATGTTACTAATCCTTCATATTCCAACTATAAATTATTGGCGATATTTTTGTAAAAATATTCAAATTTCTAAGGATTTTATATAGTGTTTATAAAATTTTGACAATTTTTAAGGTAAAATAATTTTATCCTATAGAATTTGGGCGAATCATTTTTAAAATAGAAAATCTATTTTTTGGAAAAAAAAACATGGAAAATTAGCGAAATTTAGCCCCTAAAATCATCCCTGCTACTCTCCACCCGTGGTTGACAACACCTTGTATAAAAAACTAGTTTGGATCCTCATGTATCTTACTCACACTAGGCCCAACATTTTAGACACCATGGGTTTTGTTGCTCGATTTATGTGGGAACCTCATGAGTTGCATTGGAAGGAAAGAAAGTGGATTCTTCATTACATCTAGGGAAAACACAAGTTTAATATTCATTATGCAACTAGTGTGGACCTCAATTGAGTGGGTTATATAGCTTTTGATTGGGCATGTGATGATACATATATGTTATTTCTCTATCTACCACAAAGGTTGAGTATCATGGAGTTATCAATGTTTCCATTGAGTCCATCTAGATTCAACACATTATCATTGAGTTTGGTATCCAATACTATTGACCATCTGTCATTTTATGTGACAATCGAAGTACCATTTAGATCCCATGGTATCTAGTTCATCGGTAGTGAACCAAGCACATTAAGACTCATATGCACTTCATTTAGGAGCTTATCCATGGACATGATATTAATATCAAATATTGTCCAACTAAGGATCAGATTTCCTATATATTCACCAAACCTTTTATAGAGAGAAATTTTCTTCATCTACGAGATTTGTTAGGGGTGTGTGCAACTTCATTTTTAGAGTAGGCTACTTAGTCTTCTCTCATCCATCATATTTAGGGGCATGGGGGTATTTCCCACTAGGTTTTCCCCATATTTATCTCTTTAAGAGGATCATTTTGTACATGGGTGCCTAATATGGCTTCATATTTGTTGAGACCCATCTCTTCATCTCTTCATTTCCACATGCCCACCTAAGTTTTTCTTATGGGGGGGTATTGGTGCATATGATGCAATTTGATGTTTAATTTAGTGCACTTGTTGTTATCATCAATGATTTCATGCACATTGAGCAAGTTAAGCTTACTTATCTTTTCATCTTGCTTTCCCTTGCTTTATGGAGAGATTTGTGGCATGGAAAAATTTCATTGATGCTTCCCTAATTCATAACAACAAGTTCATTGTATCGGTATTGTAATCCATTATTTTTCTTATTAGAAGAGCTTAGTGAGGCAAAGAAATTATTATTGCAGTAATTTGGTTTTACTTCTCATATATGCACTCTATGCTTTAGACTCTAGATCTTGGGTGGCTATGTAAACAAAGGAAACATGGTTCTACAACCAAATGCAACACAATTATATAGCTTGGTTATGCAAAAAAATATCACACAACCACTTTATAGCCTCTCCATATATTTTTTGCAATCAATATCAATTCTCTTTGCCACATTTGGTCTCTTGAATCATCATGGTGGTAGGTATTTCTTTCATGATCATATTCTTTAACATCCTCTACTTGCCTTTAACATTCATTCCTCAAATATTTTATGAGAAAACCTTGGGTTGGGTAGCCATGACTATTTCTAGAAGCACTATCTCTTACCATGAGTCAATTAATTGAGCTCCCTCCTCCTGTATTTTATACTTCCTAGTTTTCCTTCCTCTTTTTCTTTCATCTCTACTAGTTTTTTCTATATTTTAGAGTTAATGTTCTAATTCCCAGGCCTTCCAAATGTCATTTTCTTTAACTATCCATCCCCATTTTCATTTTCCCCTTCAATATTTATTGATGGGGTTGTTGTAGTTTCTCTTATTTGAAGTATCCCAAATGGTCTTTACCATACTTTTCCAATAGTGCAAGAAGATCCACCTATTCCATGTCTATGTCAAGGTTCTACGTGTTTCCTTCCTCTTCTAATTCCAGTAGATCTTCCTCCCCTATTTCCATATCTAACTCCTCCTAAACCTCTGCGTCTTCCACAATGTTTTCAATCTTCCCACTTTTTGGCTCAATCTGTGGTTTCCCTCAGCTTAGTTTTTCCACTTTAGTAGTTTCCAACGTTGCTTCTCTCTCTTGTTGAGCTTTTGTTTCGCCTCCTGCTCCACTTTTAATCAAAGTGTGTAGAAGTTATTCCCTCCTTTGTTGTCATCGGATTCATGGCTTTGGTTGTCTTCCTTCCCGTTTTTCATTTTCTTGGTACCTTAATAAACCCTTCTTCGTCTACTCCCTCTTTATATTTATTTGGGGCCACTTGGTTATTGAGTGAGTAGTCTATGAATAGATTCACATGCTCATGGAATTTGTGGAACTAGAACGGGATATGCTCATAGTCCAGTTCTTGTAACTTTGTATCCATTATGTATCTTGAAAGCTAATACATATGGACTCTAGAAGATCTATGGACACATTCATGTAAAAAAAAATACATTCATAAGAGGTATATTTACTTTCCTTGGTGACCTTCAATGTCTTGATGAAGATGCCTTTGTGTATTAATGATGCCCATAAGGGTTTTTTCCTCCCAATGCTCTTGAGAAAGGGAGAAAATTCAAATACAAACTAGTGCCTTAATGAAATATTCCTTATCTAGGCTTAATCTCTCCATCCAATATATGAGGTGTGGCCCAGATGAGTTGAATAAGTAATACCTTTCTTCAAACACTCGATCTTGGTCTTTAATGCTTGCAAAATCGCCAGGAAGAAGCCTTTCGAGCCTAAATTTGTATCAACCTATCCCTTTGGTTTTCAAGATTAGTTGACCCACTAGATGAGGAGATATTTCTTAGATGACCAAATTCCTATGAATTTCCCTGTGACTCTATGATCCTTCATATATTAAATGTTTTCATTAATCCTAAAGGAGGTGACTTCATACCTCAAAATGGTCTCAATTTTTTCCACGCAACATCCTTTCATTTTATTTCCCCCCTTAGAGGGTTCCACCTTCCTTTTTGGATTGATTTGTTCCACTTTCTCCATTTTTCCTTCTTTTTCTGCTCCCCTCCCCCCATCTTAGGACTTCTCTTTGCCTCCCTCAATACTTTGTATATGCAAGAGAGGGTTCAATTTCCCCTATCCTCTTTTCCATTTTTTGGCACAGGGGAAGACCCAGGGTTCAATGCTTAACAACGCACCAACAAAACCCCGACTACCGACCCTTTCGGCAACACCTGCAAAGCAGGCAAAGTCTCACCCGATGTAGAAGCAGGGGGGGTTATAGGACGTAGGTTTCTGTAACCAGTCTGGGACACATATCTATGATAAAAACACTTCTCAGGATATTTCGTTAATGCTTAGAAGGTGACATGCATCAGTTTATTAACCATATTAACATCGCAGAACATAACCAAAGATAAATTGGCGCAGTAACAACAAATGATTATATACCCTGAGCACTTAGCACTTAACATTATAGATTAAATATAGCATTCATCAACACGAGTAATAGCACTTAAGAAACACAAGATATATCTAGTATACATCATAATCAAATCACTAAGCAAATTCATCACAGAAATAACACAACACAAAGAAAACCATGAGACACCATATATACATGGTTCACCTCAGTGTGGGGCTACGTCCACCAACCGCTTCGCCTCTTTATTATTCGTCAAAATATTACATTCATTCACTCTTGTGCACTAAGCCGCAAAGTCAAGCTTCACACCAGACAAGATATCTACGCACAGAGCACCAGATCCTCCTTCCAAAACTAGGTCAAGGCACAGAGCCAACTCTCTATCGAGCACAAAGCCTTAACATACATACATTCCTTTTCACATAGCAACTTTGTTCACACATAACTACATTCACTTTTTCCTTTCTTATACAATACATTCTTCTTTATTTATAGTTTTAAAATATCTTACAATAAGGCCTAAACATGGGGAAAACCCATGGGCCAACATCCCAAAACCCGTTACAAAACCCTAACCCTAAAATTAGGTGAGATCTGTGATTTTAGCTCCGTCAGGCACTCCTTCTTTGACCAGTGTGTTGAAGTCCGAAAGTGGGCCAAATCTGACCAAGGTTTCCTCAAAACTTGGTCAAGGGCCAACATGCCCCCAACACTCACCTGTGACTCATCCCGAGTCACTTAGGTCCGGACAATGTTGATTTGAAAGCCTTGAGCTTAACTCAGGCTACCTCAAATTGCTACTTCGCCTGAGCCTCCTGCTCAGTGAGCTCCTGGATTGTCTGCTCTGTAACAGGCCATTCAAGGCATTGTTCTATTGTTGCAACCACTTGGTCTAGTTGTGAACCTTGTCCATCAATCTCTTCAAACACCTTGCAGGTTGTAGCTTATGCGTTACTTCCATTACCTTACCCTGGAGGGAAATGATCTGTTGTTGTACTATGCACTTCTCCTGGGATCTCTTCATTCTTTCCACTGTGGTGAGAATCTTCATCTGTGCCTATAACAAAACTGCTTGTTGTTGCGCCTCCTGTAACTGCGCTTCCATCTTCCTTAGCTATAGATCCTTGGCGAGGCATTCATATGTCTAGGTGATTCTATCACTTAATTGTTTACATTATGAGGCGAGGGCTCTTATTCTTACTATTTTTTTTTAGTGGTCTCCTCCTTATGTTCACGCACCTTCTGTAGGGTGCCCGGTACTATTTGGGCCTCCAATTCTAGTATCCTAGCCTGAAGTTGTTGGAGGGTCTTAGCGAGCTTCACTACTTGAGCTTTGAACGACTCTTTCTCCTCCTGTGCCAAGCCTGGCATAGAGTGACATGCTTTACTTATCGCTTCTTTGACCATGTCCCGCTCTGCGAGAAGTCGCTCTTTTTCCCTTTCTAGCTGGGCTTTTTCCTCCTGAAACTTCGCCTGAAGCTCTGCTTTGTCATTTTCATGGGAAGCTACATTGTCATGCGTTGCTTGTAATTTCACTAAGACTTCATCCTTCTCCTTTTTCAAGGATTATGTAGCCTTCTCCTTCTCTTCTTGAGCTTTCTGGAACCAAGATTTTGTTGCATTTGCAAGCCTTCTCAATTGGGTTGGTTCATCCCCCAATTCTGCATTCTATGATGAGGAAGGTGTAGACGGCACAGTAGGTACTGCGCGGACTAAACAAACATCTTGTTGCACTTCCTTCAATTCTCTCTCAATTCTTTCATATAGCTCCTCTTGTTTCTCTCCATATCTCTGCAATATGTCCTCAGAGGCATCCTCCATAGCTCCATGGACTAAGTCGATGTCATCATCGGTGAGGGTGGCTTCCAACCGTGGCTTATTGGCACGCGTCTTCTTCCTTGTTGAGGATTTCTTCAGATAAACATTCCTCTTCTGCAGTGTCACTGTCCCAACAGGGGGATCTTCAGGTGGTGTAGCTTTGCCTCCTCCTTCCTCTTCATCTCCTCCTATGTGTCCTTCTGCTTTGTCTTCTCCTCCTCCAGGTGAATCAGACCCATTATCTCCAAAAGTGTTGTCCTCTTCATCACTCTCTATGTCCTGGACTTCATCCTTTTTCTTCTTCTTCTCCGTCCCACTGGACTGTTCGACATGTTCAATGCTTGTAACTATGGGACTTCCAATGGTGTCAGTGTTGGATAATTTTGCATCAGCGACAAGTACAAGAAAATCCTCTGGCCATTCCTTTGTAATTTTCTCCTTATCTTCATCTATCATATTGTAGTATGACTGCAAGTCTTCCTGGTGCTCATCTATGTGTGTGATGATGTAGATGAAATGAGGAACAGTGTAGAAGTTTGCAATGGGTCGATACTGATTCAGGGTGCGTGATAACATATGCAGGAATGATTTGATGGAGACCTTCAACTGCTGGTAATATCTATGAAACACGGCATTGGACTACCACTGCTTCATCATGTTGTTGGTATACCACAGGGTTGAAAACCGAGCGGCCAACAGCTATGTAGGTTCAATCTCTGGAAACGTGGTTCCTTCGGGAATTTTCTAAGCGACAAATGCAATCAAAATGATCAGCCAACTATAATGGAATTCATATCCCAAGTCCTAGGCTTCGCGAAAATCCTTCTCTAGCTCGTTGACAAGATAGTTCACCCAGTTCATCTGCATGCCCTCCACACACTTTCCTGCGAGGTCCACCACGAACCCAGTGACCTATGTGGGGTGGTTCTTCCTTAATAGCTTGCTAGCTAGGAGTTGTCAAGTGAGGCACACTGTGCCATCCTGTATAGAGGCTACCTTGTAACCTCGTTTTCCCTTTTCTACTTCTCCATAAGATTCTTTGATGCAGTGCACCAAAGATCGGTCTGAGGTCTTCCCTGGATAAAACTGTTGTGGGTCAGGACCCTTCACACTTAAGCATGTGATCCGGTGGATCAACGTCGGATCCACATTAATCCTTTTGTCAAACCATAATTATCCTCCATGATAGCACTACAGAAGGATTTTAACGCAATCGTTAACCTCCTGGTGGCGGCCAAAATGTAGGATCTTCATCACGTTCAACATAGTGGATTGTGCCAACCCCTTAATCCATGGTTGTGAGATGAGGCGAGGTCTCTTTCCAGTTGTCTTCGTGAGATAGCGGTGGGATGCTAACATGGTGTAGTTATTCTGGTCTCCTAAGTTGAAGTCGATGTTCTTCAATAGCGGGATCTATCCTAACTAACTCCCGACTATGTGAATTCCTTTCGGAATGTACGCAGTAAAAATAGAGTACTCAAAGTCTCGAGGGATACTGTCGTGGTTAACAGTGCCAGCCAAAGGTGGTATATATTCAGGTAGGATCGATGGGATTTGCTTCACATTAGCCAAATCGCCATGGTTCTTACTTCGTTGTTCAGTTACGGGGTTGATAGGTCTAGAACGACGTCCGGTCGAAATGGAAGCCTGCAGTCCCCTAGTCGACGACGCTTGGATACCTTCAGATATCAGTCTGTCATCCATTAGCTTCTTAAGAACTTCCTTGACAAACTTCTCCAAGTCACTAGGTTTTCTCAACATTCTAGCTTTTAACAGACAGGCGGGGTAGACAAATGGACGACGGGGTAGACAAACGAACAGGCGGGGTCTTCTTTCAGATAATGACAAACTGCACAACTCGACACTTGGAAAATTATCTGCTTATCTCAATCAATCACGAGTATAAAAAAGTGGTCACAGCGCAGTGACCAACGAGTTAAATAAGTGGGGCATCGTGACAGATCTTCCAACGGCCAGGAAATGCTTCCATCAATGTAAATTTGTTCGTTATGGCGTGGTATCAACGTCCAAAAGTGGTCCATCAGCCCATAAATGAATTTGCTAACCATTCTGGAGCGTCATTCTAACGGTCGGGGCGCCTCCAACGGTTATCTAACTTCATCGAGGTGAATTCCCATTCTGTGCGGACCTGTTGTTCTAGCGAGGTTCAAATCCTGCGAACCTGCCTCCTGCGAGGTTCCAATCTGCGAAGTCTTCCATCCGGTTTCTGTAACTTCTTGTATCTTTCCAACTTAGCCTTCTTTTTATTGAGCTTCCTTTCCTTCTTCCCTGTGATCTGAGTCTCTCTAACTATTTTTGGAATCCTCTTTCCATTTTTATTCTTATCTTCCCCTAGTGTAGTGGCTTCGCACTGTTGAGGTTCCCTCAAAGGGTCTGAAGTTAATATCTCTTTTCTTAACACTTCCTGAGTGGATATACTTATTTCTTGCATAGATAGGTTCTTCAAGCCTTCTTGCATTCTTTCAACCCTGATAACTAATTCTTTTGCTTTTTGTCCCTCCTGTGTTGTTACTTTGTTATGTTTCTTCGACTTATCCTCTCGTTCTTCTATTAGTCGGTCTATTCTCCTAGCTATGAAATCCCTTAATTCTTTCTTTTTATTTTCTGTAGCTTCTTCCTTTGATTTTCTTTTGATCTGATTCTTCTCCCTCCAGGTCTTACCTAGCAATAGTGGGAAAGGGGCGATGTCCCCAACAAACCTAATGACCTCAAATTCTTCTTCAGTCAATGTTCCATGAACAATAATAGGTACAGTAGTTACTCTTCCATATAAAGTTATCATTTTACTCTTAAACAAGCCTATCCTTCCCAATGAAGGTACCACAGTAGGCTTTCCCAAGATTCCCCAATTGTCTTTTGTCATAATATTCACTTGTGTTTCTTCATCCAAGACACAGTCTATGTCAAAGTCGTTTATTCTTGCACTTATGCATTGCTTTTCTTTCAGGATTTCTGGTAAACTGACATCTTTATGAACATCCATCATTTCTTTCAACTGTAATAACGTAGTCTGAACTTCCTCTGACCCTTTCTCTTTATGACTTTCTAACATGCCCTTAGTATCTTGATTTTTTTCATATTTTTCTTGTCTTATGTTCATCCCTTCAACTTTAGCAATAATCCGTGGACAATCCTCAACCTCATGACCAACAATCTTACAACAAAGACAAATAGGGCCTACCTCAGGACATTCCTTAACAAGATGTTCTAGTCTTTTGCAATTATAACACAATGTCAATCCTCTTTTTCTTTTAAATGTTCCCCAAACTTTTTTGTATTGCGCACTTCCCCTAGGATGATAGTGTTGGACCTGCAATTTGAAAAAAACAATTCTAGGTTCCTTCATCCACTTATTAGTCCAAAAACTCTTTCTATGCATAGGAATAACATATCTTTCTTCATTTCCATTAAAT
>JZKD02S1883205.1:135951-148284 GCA_000966675.3 Picea glauca
GATAGGTGGAAATTTATTCTTATACTATATTAATAATTATAATACAAAATATAAAATAACACAATTCAATATGAACGATATCCTTATTATATTTATATTAAAAAAATAAGTGCAATACATTTTAGCTTATTTCTATTTTAGAATTTAGAATTTTATTAATTAAAAATAAGGTTATAATCTGGTATTTAATGTATAAATATTCTATTAATATGAATAATTAGAGGTATTTTGTTATTATTTTGAATATCAATAAAATGGCATTCCAAATTCAAAAGAGAATGAACTAGATATGCATTTTCTTGGTTAAACCGCTAAAGGATAGTTGATCCAGGTGGATATTGGTGTCCACCCACCTATTCTAATTGGCTCATCTTGATAGTTTTTAGTTCAACATGTTTCTCTGTAATGATGAAATTTCTTTGTAATTGTGAGTTCTGCACTTCCAGGGCTATCCTGAAGCCCTAAAAAACATCCAGGTGGATATTGGTGACCACCCACCTATTCCAACTGGCTTATTTTGGAAGTTTTCACGTCAGTACATCTTTCTGTACTTCCAAGGCCGTTTTGGAGCCCTAAATAATGTTTTTTTGGCTTTCTGCAGTCAAATTGTAGATAGAGTCAAAGTTTGACAACATAATGTGTAGTTATCAAAAATACCTTTCCAATAGGCTATCACACGCCTAAAACAGAGGTCATAATGAAAAATTTACAATTCCGAGAAGTTGAGGTACCAACTTATGCATCGGGGCCCACATAAATTTTGGCGTTTCATCTCCTAGGGTTAGGTTTTTTGGAATTCATGAGTAATGTTAAAAAGGCCTCTGGAGCCTCATTGTCATCATTCTGCTCAGACAGATGCACACAACAACTGCATCTCTTCTCAGAGATAACTACCACCATTTGAGCAAGTTGTTTTCAGTTCTGCAGTTTTATAGTTTCAACCTATTTTATTTATTCAATAGAAGTTATTGTTCACTGGATATCTGTTGTTGTTCTCAATATCTCTGTGTTATTGTATTTAGTCTGTTATTAATTTCGTTCCACTCATAATCTAGATCAGTTGTATTATAACAATCTTCTCTTTATTTATTTATTTTCGTGCATGTCCCCGACAAGATCTGGGTACAAGAAGTTGGGACTCGAACCAGTCGAGCCTTTGCAATATCGGTCGCGCATGTTATATCAAGATTTGCCTCACCATTTCTATATTGCACAGAGGGCCTTTTTCCATTTTCCTATGCAGACTTATCAACCCCCTTTTTGATAAATCCAGAGCCAAAATTATATATTTTTCCACATATACACTTCCTAACTGCTTTGCAAGATGCGTATACGCTTGCTGCTCCACTACAGCTTGCGATATCGGAATTTGTGCCAGAAAATAAAAAATGAGGTTGGGTTTCCATGTCATGACAAATGATCTCTGATCTTTGGCCTTCCATATACTAGAAACGTTCTGACTCAGCCCTTCAGTTGCATTCTGGAGGCTATAAGAGCACAATTTCGAGCTATGGAAAAAGAGAGAGAAAGAATTCAACTTTGAGAGAAAAGTTACTCTGGAGAAATTACTTCATATTGAGTCTGCATCCCTTTGTCCCTCAAGTTTGAACACAGTGTTCAACCCCCAAGCTCTTCCCTTATTGTCAAGAGGATCTCATTATCTCTTTTCTATGAGCTTGCCTTTGGTGGAGGATTGAAGTGGCAGAGACCCAGTTGGAAGGAACTTGGTTTCTTGGTTTCGAACCGTGTCGACACGAAAGTCTGTAATGTTGATATTTCCGTTGATCAATTATTAATATAAATACTCCTTTCCCATCCTATCGATATCTTGCAAATATATGATTATTATCCATGGGAATGTTTGTAATGCTTATTAGTGGATTGTGCTATCTGATGTGCTAACTCATTTTATATATTGTCACTATATACTTGTATCGCTTGTTTGTTGAGAAGTTCTTGCAGGTGTAAATCTTTGGGTCAAAGTGTTCAACGGTGGAACGACATCAAACGATTGGATCGAGGTAGGCTTCTTCCTTGTACTGCACATTAGTTTATATAGCACATGTTGGAATTGAGTTGATTTCTGTAGTTGTACCTGTCTGTTGTGGTTTACCCTTGGCCATAGAGAGTTTTTCCCTTGTAACAGAATTGGCGACCATACTGGGGAGAGATCTTCCTTTTAAGGGTTGAAGTATTTTTCCTTCTTACATTGCTCTTTTGCCTTTGTATTTCTTGTCGTATCATAGTTGGACAGAGTCTGTTCACTCTGGGTCTGAGTTTTCATCCTTTTAACGTTACCTAGCCTTGTTTTAAAAGATATACGCCCTTTTTTCTCTGACAACCACATGTATACGCTTGTTGTCCCACTACAAGAGGCATATATACACCCTTTTCTCTTGAACAAGAGCGTATACCACTTCCCCCTTGCTTGTTTTCTTGGTTTAGTGACTGCTAGGTAGGTTTTGAGGATCACTGAGCCTTCTTAGGTCTCTATGGTGCTTGTTGATATTATCTGGGATGACAGGAAACCTGTTTGGAGTTGAATTTTTGGGCGACATCTTTCTCTTTGTTTTCCATTTTTTATTTTTCCTTGGTAGTTGGGCTGTCTTCTTAGCTGCTTGGTATTCTGCTCGAGTGATTTCTTTTATACACAATAGAAGTTATATATCAAGTCGCTTATCAGTCCATGCATTTTCTTTTTAATACATTGAAAATACAAAAAACATAGGCATTTTGCATTGGTTGGTATTTTTGTCTTTGAACCTTTATCATTAGCTTAGCACATTTATCGAAAGATTGCATTTTACTTCTGAGTTGCAGAGTTAAATTGAAGATTGCACTATTTTTATTTATCATATAATTCACTGAAAAGTTAAAGTTAGGCTTTGCATGATATCTATTTTTACTTTCATGTAGAGTCATAACACCATGAGTTTCATTTCCATACCTCTTTGAGTAATCACGACCAATAAAATTTATGCTTTAAACTAAAATTGATTAGTAACGATTTTATTGTTTAGGGTGCACAAACTAGCCTAGGATTTAGTGCCTTGGAATAGGATTTTGTGAGTAAACGTCTCCAACGCAATTAAATCAACATATGTGTCTGAGACAGGGAGTTGACAAATCCATTGTATAATTGGTAATATCAGGAGGCTCTTCTCACACCGGAGTTAAGCATGAGGTCGCACAAAGTTTGTTGAAGGGATAACCCTTGGATACTCACCTAGCATCAACGATATTTCTGTGGATTTATTCGTATTTGGGGATCTTTCTAGTATCCATAGCTCTGTGAGAGGCGGTACTTTCAAGGTTTCGGGCTTTGCTACCCTACCCATATGGTAATCTAGACTTATGACTGTTCGCCTGTGCATCGGTTATATAGTGGTTGATTAGTTGCTTGACTTAGGTTTCTCATAGGTTACTTGCAGGGGTTATTCTGCTTGTATCCTGAGTCAGATAGGGGTCAGACAACACACAACCTTTATGGAAGATTACCTCTTCGAGGGGATCTGACCGATTGGTTGTTAAGCCTACAAAGGCCCTTATAACTGATTCTATTACCTCCAAACTTTAGCAGGGAGTCTCAGGTCCCTCCTGGACGAGGCATACCTTCTTTAGCGAGGGAGGCCACTCAGCCAATTTATCCCGTTTGCATGCATATTGTCCGTTTGACTTTTTGGTATGATTTTGATTATTAGCTAACCATAGGATTTCATGCTGAGTCTTTGTTATCATGGATATTGGAGTTTCTTTTGCTCCCTCATTTACTGCTACCCACCCCATGATGCCTACTCATTTCATGGGGACAGATCTGTCCTCTTTTTATAATGGTATGCATAATTATGGTACTCAGTCAATTCCTTGGGTCTCTAATCATTTTTATCATGGTATGTCTGATATGTCTTCGCACTTTCCATCCTCTGTCTTGCCTCCTTATGCGAATACAAGTTTTGGGTCTGGGGGCATGATGCCTCCTTCTTATCCCTCTCTGTTTGGAGGGAGTCATATCCTTCAAACACCTCTTACGGTAGGAGGTTGGAATCTTCCTTCCTATGAATCCACTATGTGAGAAGTAAGTTCCCAATTAAGCAATCATTCTACTTATCACACTTCGTCCACTTATCCTTCTTCCGCTATGTCAGTTCCTACGAACACTTTTCCCATGGCAGACCTCTGTCTGTCCTCCGGTGTTTCATCCGGGGGGAGTTATTTTTATAGTATGGGCAACCCCCCTCACGAAGTTCCTTCGCCTGGGGGCAACATATATCCTCACATGAGCAACCCTTGTCATGTCACTTTCCCTTCGCAAGCAAATTCCTCAATGTCAATGCCCTTACAACCCTTTATGAATCAGTATGGAGGAGGATACTATCCTGCTATATAGGGACAGGGACAGGGTGTAAACCAGGATCCTTCCTAGCCTGCAATTTTTGAGAATCAATTTTTCCTTGGACCTTGGTCTCAAATGCCACAATTCATCACCGCCGCAAGTCCAGTCACTGCGTGTCATACTGGCATTATATCACCAACCTTTGCTAGTCATGTTGGAGATTGGTCGACAACCTCTACAAGTCATGTTGAAAACCCGCAACCAACCACTGCAATTCATGCTGGGGGCACATGTCTGGTCACTGCTAGTCACAATACACATACATCACCAACCTTTTCTAGTCATGTTGGGGATCTATCATCAACCTCTGCTAGTCATGTTGGAGATTCGCTACTAGCCTCTGCAAGTCATGCTGGGAGCATGTCACCAGCCACTGCAAGTCATGCTGGGGGAATTCATATGATTGAGAAGCCTAGACGTCTCAGTCGTAAGCCTAGATTCCTTTGCAGGACTTGTGAAGGAAGTCACCTTACTCGTTTGTGTCCTTTTACTGCTAGGATACCAGAAGTGTGGGGCTCACCTAAGGGCCCTTCGGGTTCTGAGGCATCTATGGTTTCACAACACTACACTCCTTCTTTGGTTGATACAACAGTCATGCCGATGCAATCTTTGGCTGACACCCATTTTCCTTTAGGGGTTGATGCATCTCTTGACCTTGCTATCTCACATCCCATTTAACTTGTGATCATGTCGATGCAATCTTCGATTGACACCTCTCCTATGTTCGAGGGTGATATGCCTCTTAACCTTGTTGTCTCTCATCTTATTCAACCAACGGCCGTGTTGATGCAATCTTCGACCGACAACACTCCTATTTTTTGGGGTGATGCACCTCTTGAACTTATTGTCTCACATCCTATTCAACCAATGGTTGAGGAAGTGGTCATATCGATACAATCTTCAATTGACCCCACTCTTCTCTTGGAGAGTGACAAATCTAAGGAAGTGATCGTGCCAATGCAATTCTTGGTCGATCCTGCTCTTCTGGTTCTGGTTCTATACCTTCTATGCCATCTCCTTAGCATTTCTAGTACTTCACCTTTTGAACAAGAGAGAGTTTTACTCTCCCCGAGTTCTCTCCCTCCAAGTCTTGACGAGGTTCCCTTTTATTGGGGTGGTCTCATGGGGTATCCAATGCCTCTGCCTATGTGTTTTCCAGGAAGAGACATTATCCAATATATCATGGAGACGATAGCCTCCATTAGAACTTTTCCCTCCTTGACTTGGAGATCTTTGGGTCTTCCCGAGCTTGTGTCAAATATTCGTAAGATACTGACATTCCATAGAAGGTCCGCATGGGAGACTTGGCCTCCCTCGTGACTTTTCGCCTAGAATCTCCCAATGAGTCCAAGTTAAGCCCTTTTCTGACTCGTTCAAAAAGTGAAAAGATTGTTGAGCGATTTGTTCCTTTCATGCTTGTTAATTTGGATTTGAAAGGTCACGAGTCTTAGTTAATCTCTTTTCTGACTCGCTATCAAAAATGGAAAAGATCACCGAGTGAACTTGTCTTTTTCACACTCATAAATTGGATTTGAAAAGACGTCTATTTGACACAAGTTTACCCTTTTTTCACACCAAGTAGACTAAAAGATATAAAAAAGGACATTTTTTTGGCGTTTAATTGTGATTGCATCTCATGCCCTTGCTTGCAGTATTGAGCCTTTAGCCGGTTTTTGCTTTGCATTATAAACCATGGCCCAAGCAGTTTGCATCCTCAACCAAGTAGAGCCTTGTTTTTTATCCTTCGCAATTTGACACCCTATACCCTGGAGGGAACATCACCCTGAGTGTCCATCTCTCGCATGCAATTCCATGCATTGAGCATAGGTACGTTCCACTGCTGGAACTAGTTTTTCTTATTTGCGACACTCATTCCCTCCTATGTATCATAACATTCACTTGTTATGAAGAAACAAAAAAATACGGGCGAGAAGGGAGTACTGTATTGTAATTGGCAGTAGTCATATCACCTTTAAACATAGCACAAAGTTATTGAGTCCTTGCATCATCATAATTTTGGGTTTAGCATGGCCTTAGGAAGCTGATCTCGTTACAGAATTTTCTCTACCGACTGGTTAATCTTCCAGCTACTATAGAGAACATTATGGATGCCTCCTACATCTAATTCTCAAATCATTAAGTCTATGTTGCTAGAGTCCACCGTATGTCTCATGCTCTTGTTCAAAGGAAGTCTATCAACCTGTGTCGGCCACTCCTCATAAATATTGAATTCGCATGTCGACCATGCCCTCAGTTTGTCTCAGAATCACATGATACTTTGGTCTTATGATGCACCCTGGCCCTACTTTCATCATTGGTAGGTTACCTTGAACCCAACAATCGACATTTCATCATGGGTTGTTGACTGGGTGGTTTCCCTTGTGTTCGACGACAAGACATCTGTTCACACTTTGGGATTCGTGGAGTGTCTTGGATGCCATTAGCCTTATTGGTGGTTTCCTCTCCTTTGTCAATAGTTTTCCTCACTGGTTTCTATTTAGAGGGTCTTTTTCGTGTACCACTTGCATTTGGCACACACGAAAGACGCACATGGTTGTTGGTTCATGAACATGTTCTTCGTCCGATCTCCACCAAATCATGAAGCTCCTGCTGACTGATGAGAGATGCCTTAATGTTCTCCTTTCAACGAGTCTCTTTCCATCGACTTTAACTCATGTATTCTGGATACGAGACTTAGAGTTTTATGAGTACCTTGAGGTTTGCAGTCATTAGTGGCAGGCTCTCTCGCCATTGACAGATGGGAATACATCAATGTATCATGATCAATGGATCTCTCAAATGTTCGACACCAACTCCTTTACTCACATTTGTAGAGATGTGCTTGATGCCTTGATACCAACTTTCATCATTGGTAGTTTGTCTTGTGTTTGTTAACGGTATACCTCAATGACTGGTAATCAAACTATGTCTCATCGTGTTCAACCTCAACTCATTTATTCACATGATGTAGACTTTCACCATTGGCAGATTGTATTGAAGACTTGAAGACATGACTTTGTAGACACAAATTTCTTGAGTTGTTTCTTCCATTTCATGGGGCCAGTACCTATTTGACTTCAACGATCATGGGAGATTAGATTGTACTCCATGGTATATAGATATATTCAAATTGATTTTGAGACTGGTTTCACTGGGCCTTGTTCATGACTATGACAACTATTGGCATGTAACCGCATTTATATTTGCCTACTCATGGCCATGAACACTTGTTGGTATATTTTCCACATGGATTTGCATTGTATTTTTGGCAGCCATGTATGCAAAGTCAATACATAATGTAATGAGCAATTGAGTTCATCCAACTGGTTCTCTACCACTCCACTTTTGGGTTATTTATAATGTATTTTGACCATTGTAGATACTCCTATGATCTCACACATTAGGGGGCATATGTTATAGCAAGATTTGCCTCACCATTTCTATCTTGCACATAGGGCCTTTTTCCATTTCCCTATCCAGACTTATAAACCCTCTTTTTGATAAATCCAGAGCCAAAATCATATATTTTTCCACATATATGCTTCCTAACTGCTTTGCAAGATGCGTATACGCTTGTTGCTCCAGTACAACTCGCGTATATCGGGATTTGTTCCATAAAATACAAAATGATGTCGGGTTTCCATGTCACGAAAAATGATCTTTGATCTTTGGCCTTCGATATACTAGAAACGTTTCGACTCGGCCCTTCAGTTGCATTCTGGAGGCTATAAGAGCACAATTTCGAGCTATGGAAAAAGAGAGAGAAAGAATTCAACTTTGAGAGCAAAGTTACTCTGGAGAAATTACTTCATATTGAGTCTGCATCCCTTTGTCCCTCAAGTTTGAACAAAGTGTTCAACCCCCAAGCTCTTCCCTTATTGTCAAGAGGATCTCATTATCTCTTTGCTATGAGCTTGCCTTTGGTGGAGGATTGAAGTGGTGAAGACCCAATTGGAAGGAACTTGGTTTCTTGGTTTTGAACCATGTCGACACAGAAGTCTGTAATGTTGATACTTCTGTTGATCAATTATTAATAGAAATACTCCTTTCCCGTCCTATCGATATCTTGCAAATATATGATTATTATCCATGGGCATGTTTGTAATGCTTATTAATGGATTGTGCTATCTGATGTGCTAACTCATTTTATATACTGTCACTATATACTTGTATCGCTTGTTTGTTGAGAACTTCTTGTAGGTGTAAAGCTTTGGGTCAAAGTGCTCAACGATGGAACGACATCAAACGATTGGATCGAGGTAGGCTTCTTCCTCATACTGCACATTAGTTTATATAGCACATGTTGGAATTGAGTTGATTTCTACAGTCATACCTGTCTGTTGTGGTTTACCCTTGGACATAGAGAGTTTTTCCCTTGTAACATCACCAAGCTTGACAACAACTCATGGGGGATGAAAATAAATATGATGAAGCAAGAGATCCTTTTAAATTGTTGCTCGAGGAATCCCTTGCACGACAAAGGAACAAAATGATGGAAAACTTTAAACAGATCCTTCGATGAATTCCCACATGAGACACATTTTCATCAAGCGACCATGCAACCCCCTTCAAGGTACAAGTAATTTTTTATATTCCATTATTCAAAGGACTGATAGATGCAAATGTTGTAGATAAATGGATGAATCTACTCGAAGGGTATTGTTCAGTCCATAATTTTTCCGATAGGGAAAAAATTACTTTTGCACTCCTCAAGGTCGTCCCCCATGTTAAGGATTTGTGGGATACTTACTCTGAGCAAAGGGCCATAGAGGAATATACAATATTTGCGGTCACCCCCACAATGGATTTATTTAGGGATTCCATCAAAGAACAATACTACCCTATTGGAATCTACAAGGACCAGTACACAATATGGACCACACTGCGTCAGGAAAGGGACTAGACAGTACCAAATTTCACCAATATTTTCCATACCTTGTGCACCAAATTGGGTATCAAAGAATCTGAACGACATTTGGTGCTCAAATACAGTGGTTGTATGTATAGATACATTCAAATAGAAATGGATTTTCTGGACATCGCATCATTAGGTGCGACTTATAGATATGTTGTCAAGATCGAGCAAAAATTTAAGTAGAAGAGGCGAGAGTCTGGATCCGCCAAATCCTCATAGCCGAAGAAGGGGAAAGGTGGCCCCAACCCACAAAACAAGGGACAAAGAAAATATGGCCAATCTTAAGACAACCAATTCAAGACGCAACCTAATAAGGGTAATGAGAAGTCAAAGAAGGACACGAGAAAGTGGTGTGAATACCATAAAATCCCTTGGCACAACACCAAAGAATGTCGCTCCAAGCAGTCACTGGTGGTCGAGTTGAAAGCTTCCGAGTCAGAGGTAGATTCTGACTCAGAATAAAATATAGAAGGAGGGAAGTGGATTATCAATGCTGAACCCAATGCCACTGTCGCTACCACCAAATTCCAGCCAAGTGAACTAGAAGAACTGGAGGAAGGGGAACACCTCTTTCACTCACATATGTGGTTAAAGGGGGCTCCGCTTCATTTCATTGTCAATAGCAGAAATTAGAAGAACCTGATATTAGTAGAGGTCGTCAAGCGACTGGACCTGCTGATGACACTGCACCCACAACCCTACATTATCGATTGGCTTTGCCAAGGAAGAGATCTTCGCTTTAGCCAACAATGTCGTATTCCCTACGACATCAAGCCCTTCAAAGACGAGGTATTGTGTGATATTTCTCCCCTTGAAGTTTGTGATGTTCTTTTAGGACAACCATATTTGTGGAAGCGACATGTTGTGTATGAGTCTAGACCCCATAGTGTTATTATTACTTTGGTAGACTATTATATAGGATACCAGAGGTAGTGCCGACTACTTATATTTATATAATATCTGCTAAGCAATGCAGTAAGGCCATTTCACAAACCAGAAATTTCGTCTTCTTTGTGATCTGTGATCACAGTAAGAAGAAGGTTGTCGCCACATCCGTGACCTCTACACAGAGTCTCTCTTTGTAGCAGAAGCAAGTGGACGGGATCATGGAAGAGTACAGATAAATATTCTCCTCACCCACCAGGGTACCAACACACTGCCAAGTCAAGCATCCAATTGATCTAACCCCCGATGCACCTCTTCCTAATGGACCGGTCTATCATCGCTCGATCATGGAAAATGATGAAATCAAGCGTCGGATCCAAGATTTTCTTCAAAAGGGGCACATCAGACCCAACTCCTCCCCTTGTGGAAGCTCTATTGTACTGGTGTAGAAGAAATACGTGACCTGGCAGCTCTGCATTGATTACAAATAATTAAGAAAAATCACAGTCAGGAACCGGTACTCAATTCCCCGAATTGATGACCTTATTGGCAAACTCAAGGGGGAAAAGTTCTTCAACAAGATTGACCTAAAGCATGGCTACCACTATGTTCCCATCGAACCTACTGATGTATGGAAGACAACTTTCAAATATAAAGAAGGTCTCTTCGAATGGCTGGCCATGCCCTTTGGATTAACAAATGCACCAACAACTTTCATGAGGTTGATCGATGATGTATTGAGACCCTTCACCAACTATTTTGTGGTGATATATTTGGATGACATCCTCATATTGAATAGAACTTGGGAGGAGAACATGCAGCATATTCAACAAGTTTCGAGCATTCCCGACAACACAAGTTATATGCCAACTTGGAAAATTGATCCTTTGGCATGAACAAGGTCAAATACTTGGGCTACATTGTTGATGAGCATGGGGTACATGTGGATCCAACTAAGATCCAATTCATCCGTGACTGACCAACCCCGACCACACTGACCGAGCTTCAGATCTTCTTGGGACTTTCCAACTTCTACCGATGGTTCATGTTGGGATTCTCCCATATTGCATGGGCACTCAACCAAGTGAACAAGAGCGGTGGAAAGGAAAATTTTGCATGGGGGAAGGCACAACAACAATCATTTGATGATATGAAGCGTCTCTTGTGCTTAGCTTCCATATTCTCCTTACCCAATATGCAACAATCATTCAAGATTGAGACTGATGTGTCCGACTATGTTGTAGGCCCAGTTCTCACTCAACATGATCATCCAATAGCATACCATAGCGAGACACTCTTAGATACTGTCCAGAAATACCCCACCTATGACAAAGAAATGTATTCCATTGTGCAAGCCTACTGTCAATGGAAACATTAAATTCTAGGAAAGGAGACAATCATCCACACTGATCATAAGCCTCTGCAGTTCATACAGACACATGGAAAGTTGCAGAATGAGTGCCATCAAAAGTGGTCCACATACCTGGAGCAGTTCATATCAACATCAAGTATAAGACAGGGAGCACAAATCATGTCACTAACTTCCTTAGTCGACCTCCTATGGCTGCACTCACCACCGTGCTCCATTCTTGTGGGCATGAGACATATGAGTTGCCCCAACTTTATCAACGATATCTTGACTTCACCACCACCTATTAGCTCTTGGGTACATGCGTGGATGTCACCGATTTTCATATTCAAGATGGAATATTATGCCATCTGGGACACCTTTGTGTTCCTGCAGGCGAGTGTGCAAATATGATTTGGTAGCCTCACTACAGTCGGATGGCAGGACATTTTGGCGTGGAGAAAACCGTGGTTGTTCTACAAGAACATTTTTATTGGCAAAAACTTCGTCAGGACGTCAATGAGTATAACATATCTTGCACTGCATGTTCCATTGTGAAGCCAACCATTAAGAAGCAAGGCTTATACACCCCTCTTCCTACTCCCAATAGGCCTTGGGAATCCATCTCGATGGATTACATGTCTGGTATTTCGTTCACCAGTCAAGGAAATGATTGCGTATTTGTGGTGGTTGATCGATTTTCAAATATGGCCATTCTCACAGCCTGTAATAAGAGCATCACAATGGAAGATATTGTCAATCTCTTCTTCGAACGAGTGTGGGTCCATTTTG
>JZKD02S1883205.1:149980-172405 GCA_000966675.3 Picea glauca
AACTTATTGATTACTAACTTTGGTATTTATTCTTAAAGGTGGAAGCCAAATATTAGGATGCATAGTTCAAAAACCACCAAAATTAAAGGCCACCCTTTGAATACGTTCAAATGGGATACCGTGGAAAAGAAACGTTTAGCTTTTGTGATTGGTCATGAGTGATTAACAATGTATGGATGGGATTAATTTAAATTCTATAATTTTTATAATTAAATAATTTTTTTTTCTAGATCATTAATGTTGATCATTAAAATTAAAATTAAATTAAATTTGTATAATTTTTATAATTAAATAAAAAAATAAAAAAATTTAAAACTATACGTCATTTATATTGGTTTTGTTGATTTACATTTTTATGAGAGAACCAAATATATTAATATTTCATAATTTTTAATTTAACTTAAAATTAATATTGATATTGTATTTTTTTTATTTACTTAAATTGAGTATAAAACACTAATACAATTATAAAAAGTACAATCCTCCCAAATTACATATTATAGCCTTTGGACAAAGGCAATGTTGTTTTGGATGCATTTCTTTGTTCATGGGTTGCGAAAGAGGATCTTATAATATTCTATAAGATAAATCTTGTGGATTTTAATAATTATGTTTCTTCGTTTTTCATGATTACACATTCGATTGAATTAACTTTTAACAAAAGTTTTATGGTGCAAATTATTTCTCATCACTCAAATTTGAAGATATTTTAATCAAAGTTAACATTATGATTATAATTCATTATTTAATTTTATAATCAATTCATGTGACATAATATATAGAAATATAAAGGTATATTCTAAAATTTTAGTTGGTTGTTGATAAAAAATATGTTAATGATTGAAAAACATGTTCAAGCCAATAAAAATTGTAGTTACAATAAACATATAAAATTGTAGTTACAACAAACATATAAAGAAAGAAACATAAAGAAAATATATGCCCAATAAATTTGCAACTTCAACAAACATATAAAGGAAGAAAGATAAAGAAAATATATGCCTAATAAATTTGCAACTTTTCGTGGTAGAGTGAAGATTAGATCTATTTCAGTAACATAATTATTATGAAACATGTTTGAACTAACGAGACATATTTCAAATCATTCAATTTCATTAAAAACATAAGGATATATTTTTATTATTGCTACTAACTAGAAGTTAAATTTAACAAATTCTTAGCTAGAATTTGAAGAAAAGGATCCCTCGATTAGGTTCTATAGTTAACCTAGCCCGATCTCGCTCTGAGGTTCTTTCTGCGGCACCAAGGTTTCTTTTGTAGCCATGGCTGATGGGGATTCAAGCCTCTAGTTAGAGTTTGATACAGATGCATTCACCTTCAAGTAACTCATCGGATCTCTGGGTAATCCTCCTCCCCGTCCTTTAGTTTTGTAGTTCATCAAAAAGTTGGATCAACTCCCCGAAATTGAAATCCCACGATCTGTTGCCCATAATAAAGCACTCGCTTGTGCCTCCAAAGGCCTCATAGGGGAATTTACCGGCCTATGGCGATCACCCCATCAAGTGGGGCCATGGTTTGCGCGGAACTGGCAACCCCTCATCAAGGGACGACATAATCACTTCTTCTGTGGTAAGGGTTTATGTACTTTATTTTTTGAGGTCAAAGAATATAGGGGTTTAATATTTCAAAGCCGACCATATTTCTATGGATTCAGAGGATTATATTTGAATTGTTGGATCCCATATTTGATCCAAAATGTGATATCCTTACTTTAGTTCCTATATGGGTTCGCCTCCCTCATCTCCCATGTTATCCCTCAAGATGTTCTAGGCTGTTGTTGGAATGATGTCGAGGCACCCTAGGAGCTAAGACTCAGGATGAGTCTTAAAGTTCTATTTGCAGTAGAGTAATTGTGCAATATTTGGGAAGTTTTCCCCTCTCTCTTTCTTGAAATTATAGGACCTCAAACAATCTCACCTCAGATGACAAATGCTCTCAACTCTTAGAGGCATATGTCTACTAGTGTCTCAGACAATCAATTTTTAAAGGAGAATGAAGTTGTGAATTAGAAGAAAAACAAGATAAGCGTACATGGAACTGCTGAGAATGAATCCTATAGTTTATGGGAAAATAACGATGTGTTGAGAAATTAAGAATTCAACAGCTCTAATAGGTGCATATAGATCAATAAAAACATGCTTCAAACAATTAATATATTCATACATTCAAATACATGGAGGTACCCTCTGCATATCATTTAAATGCACAAATTATTGACAAGAAATGGTCATACATTAAGAGGAAATCACTTCTATGTCATAACTAGACATCATACAATAACACTGAATATGGTGCGAAGTCTATTGCCTGAGATTTTATAAATCAGATCTGATACAAGAAATCCAAAATGGGAGGATATGACTTACAAGAACACATACACAAGTAGAAAAGATAATTACAGACTAAAACAATAACGTAGGGGATGAATCTCTGGTTTCCTAATACATTTACCATCTATTTGTGCTCAAGATTTCTAATCAAATAACTCTGGTTATAATAAATTATTAAATTCCCCAAAGTGTCAACTTTAGCAATGAGTGCCTTCATTGTCTTTTATTCCTCTCGCTCATGCCCTAAACTTCTTTTTGAAACCACTTCCAACTTCTTGAAATTGTTTACTACTTCTTGATTCTTGAATGATTTCCCCCTTGTTAAAACTGTAAAAATTACTTTTTCCTGTTGGATTTCTATTATGCTGAGATCATGGGGAAGATGGAGATTTGCCAGCTAAAATATCCATCAAGATATACTCTTTAAAAGTCCCTGCAATCATTTATTCTGCTACAACATACTATAAATCATAATGGTAGAGATCACGTGACTCAACAACCATTGGATCCATCTTGGGTAGGTGATCGCGACCGTTGATCGTAGGGTTACCCATAAGGGAGATCAAAGGCTCGGTCCCAATAGGACTCCGACGAGGGAGACTCTGATGGGTCAGTAGCCTAATTATCTCAATGTACTTGAGGGATGAAAAACATATGTGAATTGTCGTTCTTGGGCTCGATGCAATGTGAGTCGTTGATCTGTTCTCAACTCAAAATTTGAAATTCATTAAGTTATCACAATGTCACTATTGACATCAGTTGGGTCCCTTGGACACATTGTGGCTTTTCATTGCTCCATGTCGATGTTGATGTGGCAGAGGGGTATGCCACGTGTCACTTGGTTTTAAGATATTTAGCTGTGTATGTGGTGGGTTACACCTGTCCATGTGCCCTTATAACATTGAATTCTTGCCTATGTCACCTAGGACACACATCCATTTATATTTAATTGTGTAGGGGGGAAGCCATGATATATTATGGGTCGTTGATCTTGTTCCCCACCAGATCTAGACCGTTTATCGAAGGTGTACCCATCAGAGTGATTACGAGTTAGGTCCCAATAGGACTCCAATGAGGGGTATTTGGAGCTAGTCCATCGGAGTGAGGTTGGTTGGAGGTGTGATGTTGAATCTAGATGTGGGGAATCCGATGAAGGAGACTCCGATGAGGGACCTTAAAGTTGATGTCAGCTTGGATACATGTCACCTTTTAATTTGACCTTGATGGGAGTGATGTGGCAAGAAGGCGTGACACATGTCACCCATTTTTGATGTGTTGACCTGTGCATCTGGTGGGTTCTACATGTCCACATGGCAGTCGTCGGTTGTCCTTGAGAGTGCTTCACTAGTTGGCTAATGAGACGCATGGCTAGGAGGCTTTGAGATCAATGATCAGATCAAGACTATTGATCTGTGGTGCCCCATCATGGAAATCAAGGGATATGGTCCCAATAGGGCAATGATGATAGGACTTCGATGAGGGAGAGTCTAAGCATGCATCTCGACCGTTGATCAAAGGAACTGGAGATAATACGAGAGTTGTTGATCTAGCCGTGGTTAAAAGCATAATTTGGCTAAGGAAAATATTGTCTGCATGATGATACCATCCTGGACATGTGGCGACTTTTATTGCTCCATGATGATGCTGACGTGGCCAAGATGGATGAAACATGTCACCCAGATTTGATATGATTTTGGGTGCCTTTGGTGGGTTCCACGTATTCATGTGGCATCCTTTAACTGACTTTGATAGGTTCTTTGCTGGCATGCCACACATAATGTTGAGTTGGTGCAATGGGGGTTATGGATCAAATTTAAACCATTGATCTCTCGAGATCATGACTAATAGCGCGCTGAAATATGAGTCATTGATCAGAGGTTCCCATTGGAGTGATCAAGATATAGGTCCCCAATAAGACTCTAAGGACTATGAGATATCACATCTCATTCATTTAGTTGGAACCAAAAACAACTAAGAATCGTTGATCTAGCTCGACCAAGAGAAAAAAATTGGCTAAGGAAAATATGTCACGTTGACGTCAGCCTAGACACGTGGTGATTTTCTATTGGCCCACAATAGTGATGATGTAGCAGGAAGATGTGACATGTGTCACCCATTTTTGAGATATTGAATTATGTATCTGGTAGGTTCCACATGTCCATGTGGTAGCCTCAGGTTGGCCCTGACAGGGCTCCACTGGCATGTTGATGTAACACTTGAACGAGAGGCTCCAAGATCAGAGATCAGATCTGGACTGTTGATCTGAGGTGCTCAATCAGAGAGATCAAGAGTTAGGTATTGAGGGAGACTCCAACTAGGGGACTCTGATGATTGTTGATTTTGCACCCTCTCACTTATAGCCATCCGATCTGATCTGATCCTGAATCCTTGCTAGCACTTGGTTCTTGAACTACGATCTCATGGTAAACTCCATAGAAAAATACTTAGCCCCTTTTTGGGTGTGATAAGCCCCTTTTGGAACTTCAATAAGAACCCAAGTTCTTAACTCTTTCCTTATGCCAATAAGGGCATGGATTTTTTTGTATTTTTCTTCTATCTTCCTCAAAATAATTTGACTCTTGATTGTCCATATGATCTATAAGTTTGTTCTCTATCTCTAATTCATTCAATCTCAACCTTATAACATTTAGACAATCTTTAATTAAAGTCCAGAACAAAAATGTTACTAACATCTCCTTTCATTGTTGTGGGGATGATGTTCTCAAAATCATTGAGAACTTATTGGGAAAATATATTGATAAGTCTGAACTTAAGGCCCCAATATTTGCTTGTGCTCAAATTTGTGTAGAAGTTTACCTAGAAAAAGGATTACTAGAAGCAATCAAGTTAAAACTAGATGATTGGACTCATATCCAGAAGGTAGACTACAAAAATATCCCATTCAATTGCAATACATGCCATGGATATGGCCACGGTAAGGTACCATATCTATTATAATAGCCAAAAACAAAAATATTGCAGAGAATAACAGTGGAACAACACAATTGATGAAACCACAACACCAAAATAATACCTTTATTGATAGGAAACAATGTTCACTTGCCTCTTCGAGGGGGAAACCTCTAGCAGAGCAGCGCTCTATTACAATAATTCTCAAGACAAAACTTATCATACCCTCTACTCATATTTATACTAAATCTATCTATCCAAAATAACAATCTAGAGGAAGATCCTTCTAGAAGTGGAAGCTTCTATTAGGTCTTCTTACAATTGAATTATTCTTCCTTATTGCTAGGATTTATTAATATTGACCTTTATTACAAGGAAATATATTATTCTACCTATGTGAGGGGTTAGGGAGGCTAGGTCCCTAACATTCCCCCACCCTTAGAAAAATCCTTGTCCTCAAGTCTTGAGATGAGGAAATTGTTGCAGAATGGTAGTTGGCTCCCAAGTGGCATCTGCTGGAGTTGTATCTTTCCATTGGGATAACACTTCCTTGATGGTGCGTTGAAGAAGACAACGCTCACGCTGGTCCAAAACCACTTGTGGCTGCAACCAGATGGAACCTTCTTCATCCAACTCAAGAAGGTTGGTTTGAGTTTGGCACTTAGTTCCAATCACCTTATTTAAGTAGGAGACATGAAAAACATGATGGTGCTTAGAATGATTGGGAAAAGATAACTGATAGGCCACCTGTCCCATGTGCTTGAAAACTATATAAGGACCATACAATTTTGGCGCTAGTTTCTGACAATGGTCATTATTGAGTGAAGTTTTCTTATAAGGTTGCAATCGAAGGAACACCTAGTCTCTGTCATCAAATTGACATTCAGAGCGACCTTGATCTTCTTGTTGCTTCATGCAATTTTGAGCCATGACCAAATTCTCTTTGAGGGTACAGAGAACAACCTCTCAGACTGTAAGTGTCTGGTCAACCACTTGGACCTTAGAGACACCTGACATGTATGAGAGAACTGAAGGGGGATTTTGTTCATATACTGCTTCAAAAGGAGTCATGCGAGTATTTGTATGGTAAGAAGTGTTGTACCACCATTCAACTACTGGTAACCATTGAGCCCACTGGTTTTTCCTTTCTGATGCAAAAAACCTCAAATATGTTTCCAAGCACTTGTTGACAACTTTAGTTTTACCATCAGTCTGGGGATGATAGGCTATGTTGAGATGCAATTGGGTGCCCTGTCGTTCTTGCCAAAAATTGCTTGTGCAAGTGGGATGTTGATAATAAAAAATAGAATGAGGCATGCCATGAAACTTGAAGACATGATCCATGAAAAGTTGAGCCATAGTGGAGGTGGTAAATGGGTGTTGAAGAGAAAATAAATGAGCATACTTGGAAAGTCGATCAACGACCACCATGATGATTGACGTATTTCTTGATTTAGGTAATCCCACAATATAATCCATAGAGATGTCCCTCCAAATAACATGTGGAATCAGAAGTGGTTGTAGTGTGCTAGGGGATTTGGTTATTTCTCCCTTGTTGCATTGACAAATATCACATCCTGCCACAAATTTCCGAACGTCTTGTTTCATACCATCCCAGAAAAAAGAACGTTTGACCCAGTCATAGGTTTTTGTAAACCCTGAGTGCCCAGTTGTGGGTGTAGCATGAAGCTTAGAAATAACCCTGGATTTAAGTTGTGACTGTTTACTTAAAAAAAAATGGCCTTTGTAGTGAATCCCATGATTGTGCCAAGATTACTCGGGGGATACTGGAGAATTAGCTTTCAATTATTGCATCAGATGCGAAATTTTGGGATCTTGTAGCCATTCCTGGTGAACATCTTGGAGCCAATCTGGTACAATGAAGGAGAGGGAAAAAAGGTACCCTTCATCTTCATATTTTCTTGAAAGAGCGTCAACAACCACATTTTATTTTCCTTTCTTGTAAATTATCTCATAATCACATCCAAAGATCTTAGTCAACCATTTTTGTTTCTCTAGGGAGGAAGGTCATTGCTCCAGAAAATACTTGAGGATTTGATTAACTGTATTAATTTGGAAGCGTTGCCCCAATAGATAAGGGCGCCAGAGATCTGCTGCATGAATAATAGCCAACATTTCCTTTTCATAGATTGATTGGCCCAAATGTTTCTCTGATAGTTGTTTGCTAGTAAAGGCCAAAGGTTGACCATCTTTCATACGAATTGCTCCAATTCCTCTCTCGGAAGCATCACATTCTAAGACAAAGGTCTTTGTGAAATCAGGAAGGGCTAGGACTAGAGTGGTGCACCGCCTTCAAATCTTGAAAGGCCTGATCAACTGTGGGAGTCCAGGTGAAAGAGTTATTTTTAAGGAGAGTAGTGAGAGGCACCACAATATTTCCATAATTCTTAACAAACTTGCGATAATATCATGTTAAACCTAGAAAACCACACAAGTTTTTGAGAGTATTGGGGTGATGCCAATCCTGCATAGCTTTAATCTTCTTAGGATCCACCCTGACACCTACCTTGCCAACAATATGACCCAAGTACTTGACTTCCGAGGCTCCAAAAGCACATTTATATTTTTTAAGGAAAATTTGGTGCTGAGAGAGTAGATGTAGAACTCGATCCACATGAGCAAGATGGGTTGTCCAAGTTTTACTATAGATGAGAATATCATCAAAGAAAACTAAGAAAAAATGATAGAGAAAAGGATGGAATACATGATTCATGAGGATTTGGAAAGTGGAGGGAGAATTACACAAGCCAAAGGGCATAACCAAAAACTCATAGTGGCCCTCATGAGTTCAAAATGAAGTCTTAGGAATGTCTACCTCTTTCATACGTATCTGGTGGTAGCCAGAACAAAGATAAAGTTTAGTAAAGAACTGGGCGCCACTCAATTCATCCAAGAGATCACCAATGTCAGTAATGGGAAATTTTTATTTTATGGTGAGTTTGTTGAGGGCACAAAAGTCAGGACACATGTGCTAATAACCTTATTTCTTAAGTACCATGACCAGAAGAGAAGAATATGGGCTTGTACTAGGACAGATAATGCCTGCGGTGAGCAATTCTTGAACAATTTTCTCAAATTCATTTTTATGGGAAAAAGGATGAAAATAGGGATGAACATTGGGGAGAAGGCTTATGGGGACAAGGGGAATGGAATGATCATGAACACCACCAGAAGGAGGAAGTCCCCGGGGATTTGAAAAAACAACTTGAACTTTGGAGAGGATGGATTGGAGGTCCGATGACACAAAAGGTGTCTCAGTGGCATGAATGGAATGGAGTTGTGTGATAATGTCAGAATGACCTTTTTTGAGGATATTTTCCATGTGATGGGAACTAATGATCTTAGGGGAACTTGTTGTGATGCCTTGGAACTTATAATGTTGGCCCTCTTGGTTGAATTGCATGGTTAATTCCTTAAAATCTAAGAGAAGGGACCCATAGTCCTTAGCCACTTGACACCCAACATAATGTCAAAACCACCCATGTCGATAGAAAACATATGAGATTTCATGTGGTACTGAACAATCCAAAGACACACATTTTCGCAATGCCCACCACATTTCATGGACCTGCCATTGGCAATCACGATTTGAAAATTATTGACTGCACAGATATATAAATTAGTTTCTTAGGTAATGCGATGATGAATAAAATTATGGGTTCTTCCACTGTCAACAAGGATGATGACCTTCTGATGCTTAATGTAACCAATGAGCTATAGGGTTTGGGGAGAAGAGAAGCATATGAGGGAATTCAAGGAAATGACTAGTTCAACTTCGATAGGGTCTGAAGGTAGAGTCAAGTCAGTGGGTTAAGGTGACTTGGGCACAGGGGGAGCCTCGACATCATCTTTAGAAACATCCTTGGAGATGGACATAAAAAGATTTTGTTCCTTACACTTGTGCCCAAGAAAATATTTGTCATCACAATTATAACAAAGGACCTTGAGTTGGCGTTCATCTATTTCTTCCCTGGTCAATTTCTAGATCTTTAGTGGAGTGGAAGGAGTGCGAGTGTCTGGTTTAAGGCAAGGAATAAAGGAGGGTTTTCTAGTTTGAGAAGAAACAACATGTTGTTCTTCCTTATCTATTTTAGTAGCTTCCACCCAACTATGAGGCAAATCCATGAGGACATGGTCATAGATATCATCCTTAATGCCACTGATAAAACATTCTTGAAAAAAAGAATCAGACATTCCCTCTATGTGGAAAGCTAATCGCTCAAAAGTAGTTATAAAGTATTCCACTATGCCAGATTGTTTCAACTTTGTCAAACGACCTAAATGATGGGTGTCAATGTCAAAGTGTTCATAAAGTTTTGCAATAAATTGTGTCCAAGCTACATACCCTTGGCGATCATTTTTTCACCGTTTCCACCATTTCCAATGTTCTGCATCTAGACGGAGAACACCATACCTTAGTTTGGTAAGCTAATCAATAATTTCGTACAAAGAGAAATAATGTTCCATTTGCGTGATGTAGCTTGTGGGATCCAAGCCATCAAATTTGTTCACCTCCATGCGAGGGGGACGCAGGTCCCACTGAAAGTTGTGGGGAGGAAAAGAGTTGGAATGGGAGGATAAAGGACCATTAGGTTTATAAGGTGTGGAAGAAGAGAAAGGATCTAAGGTGGAATTAAATAAGGTGGTCAAAGTGTTCACTACATCCTGACATTGCTGTTAGGTGGTGGTCAATTGAGTGATGGTTGGGGGAAGTGATTTGAGTGGAGAAAGCTGGGAGTTGATGTTACCAATATTTGACATAATGGAAGAGATATCACTTCGAGTTTGGCCATGATATTTGGCCAAGGTGGTGAGACATTGTTCCCAATCTTGGTTGCGAGTGTGGGCCATGGGGATGGAACATGAGGAAAAATGGGACCACATAGAAATGAGTTATTAGGGATTGGTACTACTACGATCAGTGAAAAGAGAGGAATTCAATGGGATAGATGCCCAATAGGGGTGTCGAGAAGGGGTCAGGTCCACGACTTTTTTTTGTTGCTAAAAAATGATAGGTATGACTGTGATCAGGGTGAAGAGAGGAATCCAATGGGATAGGTCTCAAATAATGGTGTCAGCATAATCCAATCTTTTTTTCTTTACTCCTGTGGCGTTATACTACAATATGAATAATACTGCAGTGACAAAATGGCCAAATGTTTAACAGGAAAAAATGTGTAGGAATTTCCAACCTAGAAGGTAGGAGACACAATTGCACAACAATAGATCTTGTCTATTTTGTTTATGTTTCCATCCCAAAGGTTAGGATATTTAGGGTTTCTATAGACAAGGGCTTTCCTTGTGCTATATCTCTCTGATATATGTGTGGGGTCCAATAGTAGTACTCAACCAAATATCTCAGGACACCAACTAAGGAGGCTAGACCGTGCCCTTTATCGTACTACCTAACTACCCAGGTATTAGAGAGTATCTTCCCAAGTGTTGTTCTCAATGTCACTATACAAGTTAGGCATTTGATTGGTTTATCTACGAAGGGATTGAGGATATCTAGGTCGATCTGTATATAGGTGTTGTCTGATGCGCTACCACTCAAAGGGGTACCAAGATGGGTTACAAGGGTGGCCAAAAATGTGAATTTAAGTACCACTTGTAGTTCCTACATGTATGATTCCCCAACCATGGATTTATGTGTTGAATGAGAGATCTCTGTAGCTTTAAGGTGTTGGAATACGTTTCTACCCTGAAAAAAATAACCCACAAGTTTCTGTGAAGAAAAGTACTCTAATACCACTTGTAAGGTACCAGATCTATTATAATAGACGAAAACAAAAATATTGCAGAGAATAACAATGGAACAACACTAGATGAAACCCCAACACCAGAATAATACCTTTATTTATATGAAACAATGTTCACTTGCCTCTTTGAGGGGGAAACCTCCAGCAGAGAAACACTCTATTCCAATAATTATCAAGACAAAACTTCCCATACCCTCTACTCATATTTATACTAAATCTATCTATCCAAAAGAAAAATCTAGAGGAAGATCCTTCTAGAAGAGGAAGCTTCTATTAGGTCTTCTTACATTTGACTTATTCTTCCTTATTGCTAGGCCTTATTAATATTGAGATTTATTACATGGAAATATATTATTCTACCTATATGAGGGGTTAGGGAGGTTAGGTCCCTAACAACCACTTTTCTATAAACTTCCCAAAGAACAAGCCAGAAAAGGTGGCCATGAAAGTGGAACCAATGGAAGAATAAAAACAAATAAAAAAGAAGGATAACAACGGGAGAAGAAATGCACTAGGTCCCACAGTCCAATCCCATGTAAAGAATCCTATCCAAAACCCTTCTTCAAGAGCAATCCCCAAAGAAAATAGAAGTAGCTCAGAAACCCATAGCAAAAAGATCCAGGAAGAAGCACATCACATCTCTCCCAACAAATTTGCAAGCCTTGTCGACTCTAATATAGGAATATAAGAATAAGTGACGCCATAAAAAAACCCTAGATCCTCAAGAACCATACCCCCTATGGTATAATGTCAAAATAGATAAGAGGAAGAAACAAAAAAAAAATGAATAAAGTCATAAAGAAACCCCTAATGAAGAATTTCAATAAGAACTCCTAGAAAGGGTCCCTATTCAAGAGAATTTTTGGCAAGCTCCCAAATATAGGGAAATTTTAACAGAAAAAGTTAGAATATCTAGAAGGAGGACAAACAAAGATGTTCCAGAAGAAGCATCAAACAAAGAAAAGGAACTTGGTAAACAATTTTCAATAGAAATCTCACTTACCAATATGTGAAGAAAAGGACACACCAAAGGTTCAAAAAATCAGGCCCCACCTATCTCAAGCGGACGAGCCACCTCATCACATAAGAATTTAAATTTCTCTCTTAGAATTGCAGAGGCTTCGAAAAAAAATCTAAGGTCGAATCCCTTATATATCTTATCAAATAAGAGAATCCTTCTGTAATTCTTCTCTAGGAGACTAAAATGGAGGAAATAGAAGCCATCCAATCATGGAAAAAAATGTTTTTAGAACAGAGAAGGAGTAGCCATCATCTCGGAAGGTTCCTCAGGAGGAATTATAGCTCTTTGGAATCCAACTCAATTTTACCATGAGGTAGCATTACACTCAAAACAATGGTTACTCACTCTTCTTCCTAACAAAGACTATGATTTTAAAATGTCAATCATAAACATATACATGCCAAATAGATATATGGAAAAGGTTGAATGTTGGAGATATTTTAATTCCCTCAAAGACAACTTAGAGATGTCTACTTGTATAGTTGTTGGGGACTTTAATACAATTATGCAAAACATAGAAAAAAGAGGTGGAAACATAGGTAGAGATCCAATGAGTGAGAAAATGGAAAACCTCATTTCTGATTGGGATATGTTTAATGTTAAATCCCCCAAGGGAAAATTCACATGGATTAGTCATATTTCTTCCCGTCTTGATCGCTTCCTCATCCACATCAACTTCCTTCTTCTCCCCCTCTCTATATGATCCAATATTATTCCCTCTGTAATTTATGATCATAATCCCATTTCCCTGACCTTAGATTCCCCCCAAAATTTTGGCCTTATTCCCTTCAAATTCAACCTCTCTGGCTGCATAATCCCTTGGCAATTTCCATCATCAAAGAAGCCTAGAAAAATCCCTTTCAAGGATCCCCAACATTTTTCTAGGAAAGTAAACTAAGGTTAGTAAAATTATCCCTTAACACATGGGTCGAGAATTCTTATATCCCTCCAAACCAAGAAATAAATCATAGAATGATGGAGCTAGAATCCATTCAATAGGAAATGGAAACAACATAACATAAACCCTGTTACAAAAGGAAAGGGAGGCCTCTCAAAATGTGCATCAAGACTTTAGAAAGGAAGAAGAATAATGGAGGCTCATATCTCGCAGTCTATGGATTCAATCACGAGACTCCAACACAACATATTTCCATAAGCAGGCACAATAGAGGTGCCAAAAAAATACAGTTCAAAAATTACAAAGGGAGACATGATGAGCTCTAGAAGATTTCACTAAGATAAAGGAAGCAATTTTAAATCATTATAAGAAACTTTACTCATAAGAGAAGGAGGAGGATGGAGATGAAACCATGCAAATCATGCTAGAGAACATCCCCACATGCATCGCCAAGGAAGAAAATGAGGCCCTCATAAGAGACATATGTGAAGAAGAAATTTTAGGCAATTTCAAGCTCGGGACAATATAAGGCCCCTGGACCAGATGTCTTCTCCATTCATTTCTTCAAAGAATTCTGGGAAACAACATAAAAATATATCTAGAGGATTATTAACACCACATTGAAGAAGAAAAAAGTTGGAGGAAAAACCAACTCAACTTTTTTCCCTAATCCCATAAGAATCTAATCCTTCTACTTTTTCCAGGTTTAGGCCTATCTCACTCTACAATTCAGCTAACAAAATCCTCAAAAAAATAATTTCTAGCAGACTTAAACCTCTATTAAGCAAGATGATCTTGGAAAACCAAGGGGGGTTCATGGAAAATCAAAACATTATTGACAATATCATATTGGTACAAGAATCCATACATGCGAGTCAAAGAAATAGAGGAAGGGGCATGGAGATAAAACTAGACATGGAAAACGCCTTCGATCAAGTCAAACATGCATTCCTATTCTCAGTATTGAGAAAATTTGGATTCTCAAAGGAGTGTGTATATTAGATTCAAGATTGCATTGGATCTCCATGGATATCCCCTTTGATCAATGGAATATCATCACATTGTTTCCAGGCCAGTGAAGGGCTTTGACAAGGATGCCCCCTCTCACCCTCTCTTTTCATTCTCATGGTTGACTCCTTAATTAGAAAGCCAAAAGAAGATTGTTGAATGGGACATATTCTTGGTCTCGTGATTGCAAGAGATATAAATAAAATGAACCACTCACAATTCGTGGATGACATCGTTCTATTAGGAGCCACATCCTCCATCATAGCATGAAGATTCAATAATATTATTCATCAATTCCTTTCATCCTCAAGACGAAGAATTAATATTTCCAAAAGTCATATATACAGATGGAATCTTTGAGAAAATCTTAAATCAACACTTTAAAGAACTCTTGGCTTCAAGGTCAAATATCATTGGGATTCATTCAAATGTTTGGGCATGCCCATTTCATTAAAATCCTCCTCCTTGTGAACCTGGAATAAAGTATTAGAGAAAATAACAAAACAGATACAAAATTGGGGAGCACATTGGTTGAATCTAGTAGGAAAAATTGTATTAATCAAGGTTGTTCTTTCCTCTTTATCAATTTACCAATGCACAACATAGTTGGCACCTAAAGGAGTAATTGAAAAAATCTCCAAACAAATAATAAGTTTTCTATGGGAAGGAGGTAAGACTAATACTAAGAAATTTTGTTTACTCAACAAGAAAAATGTGTGCCAACCATATGAAATAGGAAGACTAGCAATTTGAGACCCCTTGAAGATAGGCATAGCTCTAGGAGAAAAACTAGTATGTAGACTAGTCTTAGGACAAACAAAATGGTGGAAATTTTCTTTACTAGAAAAATATTTTCGAGCCCCCAGAGAGAGATGTCTAGATATGCCACTCTCAAATATTAAAGGATGTCCCATATGGAAACTGATCAAATCTAAATCCCCCTTGATTCAAGCCAAGATCTCATGGAATCTTGGAAATGGAGCCTCGATAAACATATGGAAGGACAACATAATGGGCCAAGAAACTCTGGGAATAAATGAAGCACTCTAGCCACTCATGGACTGGTGTATTCGATAAGGAATCACAAAATTAGAGCACTTCTAACAATCCCCAGAAAATGGGAAATGGTTAAGTTGGAAGCCCCCCCACTCACCCACCCACTTGATTCCCTTGGTCCCAACCGTTCCACTCTCTCTCTAGTTGTGCACTCATTGAATCAAACTCATTAGATGAAAGAAGCTGGGGAAACTATGAATTCACTATTAAAATCGACTATCAACACCTGGTAATAGAATCACAAGGACCCCCCTATTCCAAATTATGGGAGATGATCTGGCAAGAAGACTGTCTGCCAAAGGTGAATGTTTTTTGTTGTATTTTGGTGCATAACAAGATTTTGATAACTAATAATTTATAGAAGTGAGGCATAGCTTGGCCCTCAAGATGTTCTCTATGCAAAGAGTTATCAGAAACCATCCATCATCTTTTCTTTGAATGAAACTTCTCCAAACAAGTTTGGGAACAATTGTACAAGAACCTTTCACATTGCTATCTTCCACCCAACAATTGGTATGAATTGTTCCTCTAATGGAAGCAAAAATATGTTGGAAGCTTCAAACAAAATCCTCTCTTCACTCAGTTATGGAAAGCAATACCTAAATTCATCTGCTGGGAAATATGGTTGGCAAGAAATAAAGTAATATTCCATGACAAACACTCCACTCCATCGAGAGTTATCTCTTTGGCTTGTAGTCTTCTCTTTGATGCAATGTGGGCCAGGAAAATAAACTTTGATTCCCTTATCAATATGGATCAGTCAAAAAATATTGGGTCAACAACATCCTTAGCTCAATATTATTCCATCTCCCTCCTCCTCTTCCAACCTCCAGACCCAACCAATATTGGCAATTGAGACTCTTTGAGCAGGAGTTTGCATAATGGAGGCAAAAACAAGAAAAAATCATCTTATTCTTTGATGGAACATAAGAAGGGAATCCAGGGGCAACAGGCATCGAGGGGGTCATCTATGATCCTAGAGGACAAAAATAACATCAATTCTCATGGGGATTAGGACACAAAACCAACAATTAAGGAAAAGTCCTAGCGACATTCATAGGATTGTCTATGATTCCTGAAAATAAAATGCAGAGTATCATAATGATAGGAGACTCTGAGATAGTGATAAAAAGTATGAGAAGCACCAGTCGGAAGAACAAATACAAATTTCAAGGCATCTACAAAAAAATAAAACTTGAAGAAGGCAAATTATGAAGTGTGGAATATTTCCATATCCCGAGACATCATAATCAGGAAGTAGACATGTTGGCCAATGAAACCAAAATCAAGAAATGAGGAGAGATAAAAGACAATGAGGTAATCCTCATGAGTTACCTCCCTTATAAAAATGAAAGAAAAGGACTCCATAACACTATCTCAACGAATCAAAGAAGAACTACATTATATCACACATGGGCAAAGTAGCAATGTAATGTCCCTAATCCGAACCCCATTTGTAATTGTACATATAGGCTGGTGAGCCGTTGATACCAATTGTAAATGTAAATGTACATATATGTTGGTGATCCGTTGGCACCAAGTTTTGGTTTTCCGTGCACCTGAGTAGTGCACGAGGATTACCTTGAAGTGTGCATCAAAATTATATATATATATATATATATATTTGAGGTCGGAGAGCCTGTGTGGTTATGGGGTTGGTGAGTCGGGATGCAAATAGGTCAGTGCGCCTATCCTTGTAAAATGTAATCGCACTCAAGTTATAAATAATATCACATTGTTGCACACAGACATATTAGATGAACATAGACGGGGGGATAAACTCCAATGAAAAAGGGAGAAGTGGGGGCTAAGCCAAGGGGGGCTTAAGTCCAATGGAATATTTTAATAATATTTCTGAAAAGTGTATTTTTTGGATAATTATTTATCCTAAGTTTTTGAGGGATGGGAACGAATCACCATGTGGCTAAATATAATTATGAAGGTGACAAGTTTCCAATTTAAGGAACACAATATATATTGTTGGCCTTAGTGTATTTCGGGGAAGGAGGAATCATTCATCTCATTCCTTGATCTTTCAGACCGACACTCCTTCGAGGTGAATTTAGAGCCAACTTCCATTGTATAACCTTGTTCTTGGGAAAAAATGGTCTCTGGTCGAAGAGGTGAGTTGTCAGCCTTGTGAGCATTCTCTCTGGGTGAGAGATTTGTTGTCGAAGAGGCGAGTTGTTAGGCCCGTTAGCATCCTCTCTAGGTGATAAATTTGCTGACAAAGAGGTGAATTTTCAAACCCGTGAGCATTCTCTCTAGGTGATTTTTTTTTGGGAATTGTTCCCTGGTGCACTGGGCAGTAGTTAAAGGGCTCTGAAACTTCCTGTCTAGCATGTTGTTTAATCCCTAGAAGGGAATTTGGGAAGCCGAGGGACTATTGAGTAAAGAAGGGACACACTCCCTGGGGTGGGTTAGGCATGTGGGGAATGAGATACTCTAGGCTAGCTGCAACAACGACCACCTTGCACTGAAAAATTATGTTGATTATCAGACGTTAGCCTGGCATTAGGAATCCTTTTTCCTTGGTGGATTTTAAGCCCCAACTCGGGGGTGGCATGTTGCTGAAAGTATATGAGCAACAAAGTCTATGGCTGGGAGGAACATCTAAGTTCTATGTGAAGTTGGTGAATTTTCATAAAAGATAAGCATCCTTTATGTGATTTTCTAATTTACTGTGTGCTTAATTATCTATGTCTGATATGGGTTTAATTCTTGTATGATGTTGCATATAAATAATTGTTGTTATTCTATATAATGCTGCTTGCACATATAAGTGTGGTGTTGATATTCAATATTTGTAGTCATACATGCAGAGTATGACAATTGTTATTAGTTATTCCTGTTAATTTAAGTTTATAAGATTGGCCATGAGTCTCTGAGGAGAAGTTAGAATGGCCATCGGTACAGGGAAATACTATGTGCACACAAGAGGCTGCATTCACTTGTGCGCACAAGGAAGTAGTTTGCATGCACAGGGAGAACGTAATTTGCGTGTGACACCAGAATGGTTGCACGTGCAGTAGTGACCACATGTTCAAAGTGGATTAGATGCACAATAATGTTGTGTGGTCAGTATGCTTGTGCGCACAGTTGTATTGTGTTACTTCCATTGTTATATCTAGTGCCTGAAAAGGAAAAGTTTGTGTGGCGCGGTCTAGCATGGGATCACGCGCATTACCACACATGTTTTTTCATAGATCAAAGTTATAGTGTAGAATTTGTGCACTAGATTTTGGATTAGCGTTGCTCAGTAGTAAGTTGGGTAATTTTACAGATTGGTATCAGATCATGGTAATGTTACAAATTGATATCAAAGATTTTTTTAGTGCTAATAACGGGGTACATTACAAGTTGGTATCAGATATTTTGTTAGTGTTGGTAGCATGGTAACATTATAAATTAGTATCAGAGCTCCGGTTTCAAACCTGAGCTTGCATGGGCCAAGCATTTGCTTAAGGAAAAAATCAGACTGGTAAGTGGCCGAATTTCAAATTACATCATGGCCATGGTGTGCATAAAATAAGAATGTGCAAGTTTGCACACAAAATTTTGACATTGCAGGGTGCAACACTGGAAATGTGCAGACAAATGAGGTGTGGGTGTGCACACTAAAAATTTGGGGTTGCGCGGAGCAAAAATTGTGGTGCATGCATAATATTGATATGCGATGTATATACCAGTGCACGCATGGGATTTAGAAGGAAGAAGGAAAGAGTAAAAGTATATTTGGATGAATTCAAAATGACCATGATATACTACGCAAGGCTCAGAATTACACAATGGATCAGTCGATGGGACATTTTTGGACAAAGGAGTCCAATTATTCACCCAAAAATTTGGAATTGGGACATTAAAATCATCCAAGAAATCAGAAGAAAGGATTCTGACAAAATGGTGTAGAGTTTTCTTGAAGTTGTTGCATGAATTCATCTAACAAATTTTATTTCCTGCACATGTTGTTGGATTAACAACGATTAGAGAAAGACATAATCAACACAAAAAGTAAAAAATCACGGAAGATGCGTAGAGAACTTACAACCATGATGATGAATTCAAGGATTTTTATGTAGGTTTGGGTGTTGATGGTACATAATCCAAGGAGGAGCACATAAACTTGGTAGACACCATAAAGGTATTGCAAAGAGATGTCCAAATATATAAAGTTTATAAAGAAAGGATTATGAAATCCAAGGAGCAACAAGATGACTTCAATATTAAGTTGATGCAAATCTTGAACATAATAGATAAGAAAATGGATTAGGAGACAGATTCAAGCAAGTCGAGGAGTCATAGGTCTCATGGTGAAAGAAAAGAAACAAGAAGTGTTGATAGGAAACATCACCACTCACAAAATCATTCATTTAGGAAAGTGTGTAGTATCTCAAGTCCATCTCCTGTCAGAAAGAATAAGAGGAGGACCTAGGGGACAAGATATAGAGAGAAATGAATAAGATCAAGCATCCTACCTTTGACGGTGAGCTCAAGAAGAATGAATATGTAGAGACCTAGCTGTTGGGTATGAGGATGTACTTCCAGCTCGTAATTATTCTACACAGGAAGAAGGGAGAATTGCCATCTATCAGCTAAAATAAAAAACATCAATGTGGTGCGATCAATTCATGCAAGTGCAACACATTGATGAAAAGAAGGTTACTGGGAGGGAGTTCAAGAGGTATTTTCAAAATAAATACTTAACCAAGAGAAACTATGAAAATAAAATGAAGGATTTCTTTGAACTCAATCTTGGGAGTATGATAATAGATGAGTATGAAATAAGATTCTTAGAGCTGCTAAAATATGTCACATTTATCAAGGATGAGCAAGTTAAAATTCATAGGTATCTGAGTGGGATGCCATCATTTATTAGTGACAAGATACAATATGATGACCCCAATACATTGGAGGAAACCATAAGGTGCACTAAACGTCTTTATGATCAACAAAGGGGAAGACCAACTTTCCAAAAGTCTTGGGAAGACAAGATGAAAAGCAAGGTGAAACAAAGGAAGAAGGGGACTAAGCTACCATTTTTTATAAATACTATGCAAGGAAAACCAACTCCCAAGGAGCCTAGAATGACGAATATAGTGGGGAAAAAACAAAGGAAACAACCTATTCAATGTTGGGGTTGCCACAAAGATCATATGTACAGATATTTCCCTCAAAGAGGTGAAAAATTGAGGACTGTGTACAGTGTACAACAAGTTGCGATAGTTGAAGACATGGGTGGAAATGTACCAAAGATATACACAACCCTGGATAACAATCAAACTGAGTTTCAATCACACATGATTGAAGTGGAAGGTACGATTAATGACCAACCCATTTCTATTTTAATTGATTCAGGAGCTAGTCATAGTTATCTAGATCCTAAGATGGTGGAAAGATTCCAATTTCCAAGAAGTAAGCTTGAAAAACCTTGGTTGGTGCAGTTAGCTACAGGAACAAAAAGGAAAATTAATCAGATGGTTAAGGCATGTCCAATGGAAATGAATGGATTGTGCACAAAATCTGATTTGAATATCATACCTTTGGGTTATTATGATTGCCTCATTGGTATGGATTGGTTGGACCAACATCATGTCATTCTAGAATATTACAATAAGGCATTTACTTTCTTGGATGAGGAAGGAAACTTAAGGATAGTTCAAGGCATTCCAAGAGTTGTAACTATCAGATAAGTTTCAACCTTGTAATTGATAAAAATATACAGGAAAGGATGTCAATTATTTGCAGCGCACATGGAGGAGGCACCTAAGGATAAAGTGCAAAATGTTGAAGACTGCGTAGTACTGAAATAATTTAAGGATTTCTTTAAAGAGATATTGGGGTTGCCACCAAAAATAGATATTGATTTCTCTATCAATCTGATTTCGGGAGAATTCCCGTATCCAAGAATCCTTATAGGATGAGTATGCTAGAGTTGAAGGAATTACAAATGCAACTTGAAGATATTTTGAAGAAGGGGTATATACACCCAAGTGTGTCACCTTGGGGTGCCCCAGTATTATTCATGAAGATGAATGATGGTTTGTTGATACTTTGCATAGATTTTAGGAAATTGAACAAAGTAAATGTAAAAACAAGTATCCTTTTCCAAGGATAGATGACCTCTTTTATTAGTTGAGGGGTGTGCAGATATTTTCAAAGATTGATCTCAGATATCGATGTCACCAAGTGAGAATTAAAGAAGAATACATCAACAAGACTTCCTTTAAAACTAGGTACAAACATTATGAGTTCACAATGGTGCCATTCGGGTTTTCAAATGCACTAGTTGTCTTTATGTGTTTGATGCATGGAGTTTTCAGAAATTACTTAGATAATTTTGTCATTGTATTCCTGGATGACATACTTATTTACTCAAATTATGAATAAGAGAATGAGAAACACTTGAGGATGGTGCTAAAAGTATTGTGGGAGCATCAACTATATGCAAAGTTTAGCAAGTTTTGATTCTACCAACGACAGATTCATTATTTGGGTCATATCATTTCCAAGGAAGGAACAATTGTGGATCCAGAAAATATAAAGGCCATTGAGGAATGGAAAACACCAAGAAATGTCGCAGAGGTGAGGTCCTTCACGTGACTTGCAGGTTATTATAGAAGGTTTTTTGAAGACTTCTAAAAAATTGTGCACCCAATTACATCCTTGCAAAAGAAAGATTCTTGCAAAGAAGGGCTTGGGTGTAATGTCCTAATACAAACCCAATTTATAATTGTACATATAGGTAGTTGATTCATTGGTACCAATTGTAAATGTAAATGTACATATAGGTTGGTGAGTCGTTGGCACCAAGTTTTGGTTTTGCGTGCACTTGAGTAGTGCATGAGAATTGTTATCAAAGAAAGGGTGTGCACATTTCATAGTGTTGCATGCACCTGGGTAAGTGCGTGTGGTTACACATCAAAGGAAGGGTGTACACATTTCATAGTGTTGTGTGCACTTGTGTAAGTCCTGGGAGATTACCTTGAAGTGCACATTGAACCGAGTTATATATATATATATATATATATATGAGACTAGAGAACTTATGTGGTTATGGGGCTGGTGAGCCGAGATGCAAATAGGCCAGTGTGCCTATCCTTGTAAAATGTAATCAAACTCAAGTTATTAATAATATCACATTGTTGCACGTAGAAGAATCAGATGAAAAGAGACGGGGGGATATACTCCACCCAAAAAGGGAAAAATGGGGGCTAAGCCAAGGGGGGCTTAAGTCGAAGGGGATATTTTATTAATATTTCGGAAAAGGGTTGTTATCACTGAAATTGCGTCCGCACATGGTTACAAGAACTCAACATCGTCAAATATTGATGAAGTCATCCATGGACTTGAATTAATACCACAACATTAAAAAAAGGTCAAAAACTATACAAAGTAGTGAAA
>JZKD02S1883205.1:195678-224994 GCA_000966675.3 Picea glauca
CTGACTTGGAATCAAGATCATGATAGCTTGTTGAAAAGCTTGTTCCGATCCATGCCACTTGAAAGTGTTGTACCCCTTGAATAGAACAGTTTTGACATGAGGAAGAAATGCCATAAGAAGGCCCACAAGTCCCTGAGTGCACCCAACTGATACTCTTTCAAGGGCAGAGGCCATAGTAACTATGACCCCCGCCACTGTCTTTGACTGGAACCATAACACCAAGGGGATTTTATGGAGAAGTAACTGTGTAAAACACCATGTTGAGCCCAGAGCAGATTTTTGGGTCAACACCCACATGCGCGCCTGTTCACTACACAGGTGCGCATGTGTGCGCACCTATTCACTACACAAGTGTGCATCAGTGCGCACCTATTTGCTTCATAGGCATGCTCCCAAGCGCACCTGTTCACCATACAGGCGCGCACAGATGCGCGCCTGTTCAGCCTATAGACGCGCACTTGTGCGTGCCTGTTCAACCCACAGGCGCACCCTTATAGCATGCCTTAAATCCCCTATACCGCGCCCCCATGCACGTATATCCAGTGGACAGGCGTGCACATGTGCACGTCTATTACCGGATCGCCCGCGCATGTGGGGCCCATATCCCCTAAATACCTTTGTACGACCCTCCGTACAGCCCCTACCCAAAAAATGAAATCCTATTTCTATGCAGGATGATCCGACCACTAACCTGAAGCTCGCTAATCACCAATCAGATGCCTCATCCTCTCTGAATCTCGAAATCTCCTCTGAAAACTGCTCGTCCAGTCACTATTGTAGCAGGTACAAATGAGCTGGCAATGTGGGCCCTACAACTATATATAGGCCTTTTTGCCAAACTTCCACTCATCATTCAGAGAGCCCACGGTGTCCTTTTTTCAATCCGTCTTCAGCCATGGGATCAACATCCCATCATCTACATCATAGCAGTCCCTAGGCCTCTTTTCATCTTGAGCCCCTGGGGTGCCTTTTTTTCATACCCTGGTCAGGTACGCATGCGCATATTTACGCTTATCAAATACATGCTCATATCTTCGATTCTCTCCAGATATTGTTCACTTGGGGTATTTGGTTTCCATGTGTGCAGGTACTTGATCGTCATACATCGGCACAACCCCTTCATGTATATACTCAGCACTGGCATGTAGTCTTTCCCTCTGTATTGCACTTACATTTCTAGTCAAACCCTCTGCTCTCTGCCTCTAGGATCCCCTTTCCCAGCTCTGCAGTACCCACACCTCCATTTTCATCTTCGGTACTGTCATCCTGTAGCATTCTTCCCCACATGAGTTGTCCCATTCATAACACCTTGTGGCACTTTTGACACTCATGCTGTTTTTCCAAACCCTTTAGGGATGGGAGTCCTGATAGTTTTTCATCATGTCGCGAATCAACCACATAGTACTTCTCCTTATTTTGCTAGCTTTCCCAAACGGACTCCTAGATTATCTCTTCACGGTTATATTTTTTAACTGCACCTCCGCAGTATCACAAACCCTCCATTTCATCCACAATCAGTTTTCCCATCTGCAAACCTACCTTCCTTTCACCTACCTCATACATAAACTCACCAATGGGGCCCCCACCCTTCATCAGTTTTCCAAGCAAATTATGCCCTAGATGGGCCACCCATATCACACTGGGGCACCCATTTATGTATTTGTACATTTCTCCCCAATTATTCGTTATTTATTGTACAAACGCCTTTATATTCAGTCATTACATTACCCTTTTTGTCGTCACCTTTGGCGACTTGCTTCCCTCTTTTTTTGCCAGCCGCAACCCATGTCACCCTTGGTTGGAGCACTACTTATCATCTTCCCTTGCCAACATCGTCCATATCTTCAAAGTACCCTACAGGTCACTTACCTCTACCCTCTAAATTTGTTCACCTTGTCCCACCTCTGGCACAACTTATCCCCGGTCTTGTCGTCCCCCTGACACTCGACCTCGTTGAACGGTTGCGACCACTTTTTCTCTCATACATCCTCCAACCAAGGGCAGTCTTGAGTCTTCTCACATCTTGACTTCATCCATGTACCTATGCCACTTCCTCACCTCACTTAGTATATTTCACGAAGCCATTTGCTTCTACGAGTCGCGTCCCCCTTTTTGTCGACATCATCACAGTTTTCCAGAAGGGCAACATTATCTTGATTCTCATTATCCACTTAATGAGAGATCTTGGACGACACAGGGTGAAACATCATTGTTCCTTGCTGTCGTTGACCCCCATAACATTCGACACCAACACTTTCTCATGTTACGATGGTACTTACTTTGCAACTATTGCAGTTAGTTCTTTTAGTTGCCGAAGACCTCTGAACTTGGTAGGGCTATCAATGCCCACATCACCACTGCTACTTATTACCGCGATCACTGCCTACTATTCAGAGTATGTTCATTTGTAGAATTGTCTTTTGCCTTTATCACAACCACCCCCGCGGGCGCTGCAGTTGTCTACACCAACACTTCAGTCATCTTTTTTCAGAGTTACATAACACGAGCATGGGGCATGCCCACCTCGTTTGTACATAGTTTTATATTTATACACCTCATGGAAGGTCGGGTCCTACCGGTTCCTTTTTTTCTCCAACGGATCGCTCTGAACGATCCCACTATTTCTCTATCTTACAACAACATTCTCAATAGAAGAAACATTGATGGATTTCGGCTATACGTATGCTCCTAACCTCATCCATCAGGGGGCATCTGTTATCACTGAAATTTCATCCGCACATGGTTACAAGAACTCAGCATCGTCAAATAGTGATGAAGTCATCCATGGACTTGAATTAATACCACAACATTAAAAAAAGGTCAAAAACTATACAAAGTAGTGAAAAATTGAAGAGTGCTTTGCATACATTGGGTGCGTGCGCGCATGCGTGGAACAAGAACGTAGAAATCACGCACAGGCGCACGATGCGTGACTGTTAGCGCAAAAAGCCGCGCACCTGCTAAACGATGCATTTATGGAAGTGGTCGGCCTCCCAACCACTTATGGTTCATCTCCCAAGCTGATTTGACCCTCAAATTTGGACTGGATCCGACTGGTGGGTTGGTCAAAGACCTAATAATGCCCTAATTGGCCTCTTTTCACACTACAAAGAAGTTAAACAATAACCCAAATGAATGCTATAAAAAGACATGGATGCACCTCATTTTCTCAAGAAATTCAAAGTAATGTTATGCTGCCTCTATTGTTTTGAGGACTCCATCCTTGACACAAGCATATTGGTACCATTACATTGGACAATCCACCTCACCATTGAGTGGATTTGTAAAGAGTTCTTTCATCACCATTTTCCATTTTTCTTTGTTGTAAGAAGAGCTAGCTAGTGAGGGTCCAAGAGCCTTAACTTGGAGGAAGAAGGGACTCATAGTCCCCTTTCTTCTTGGTGCTTTGTTTTCATCAATAGATCAGCCTCAAACATTGGTGACATGGGTCTTTTGGTTCTTTTTGTTTCTATGTCCCTATGCTCATGAATTTAGTTTTTATTGCATCTCTTAGTTTAATTCTTAATTGTAGTTTTTATTTTCTTTCCCTAACTCTTTTCTCTACAGTTGTCTTGCTGAGCAGGCCCAACTGAGCTTGCAAGCACCTCTATTCTGCTCACCAAGGTGATGGAAGAGGCGCAACAAGTGTAATTATGGATAATTATTTATCCTAAGTTCCTGAGGGATGGGAACGAGTCACCATGTGGCTAAAGCTAATTTTGAAGGTGACAAGTGTCTAGTTTAAGACATGAAATATATATTTTCCTCCTTAGTGTATTTCAAGAAGGAAGAAAATCATTCGTCTCATTCCTTCATCATTCAGATCGACACACCTCCAGGGAATGTAGAACTAACTGCCATTGTATAAACTTATGCTTTGGAAAAATGGTTTGTGATAAAAGAGGCGGGTTGTCAGGACCATGAACATTATCTCCATGTGAGATATTTGTTGTCAAAGCGAAGAGTTGTTAGGCCCATGGAGATTCTCTCAATGTGAGAGATTTGATGATGAAGAGGTGGGTTGTCAAGCCCGTGATCATTCTCTCTATGTGAGATATTTTCTATCGAAGAGGTACGTTGGTAGGTCCGTGAGAATTCTATCCAGGTGAGAGATTTGCTGACAAAGAGGAGGGTTGTCAGGCTTGTGAACATTCTCTCTAGGTAATATTTTTGCTGGGAATATTTCCTTCGTGCACTGGGCATTAGTTGCAGTTCTCTGAGATTTCCTGTCCGATCTATTTTTGAATCCCTATAAGGGAAGTGGGGTAGCTAAAGGACTGTTGAGAAGAGAAGGGGCACACTTCCTGGGGTAGGATAGGCATGTGGGGAATGAGAGACTATAAGCTAGTTGCGGTAGTGGGCACCTTGGAATGAACATTTTTTTTATTATCAGATGTTAGCCTGGCATTAGGAATCTGTTTTCCATGGTTGCATTTAAGCCCCAGTTCGGGGGTGACATGTTGCTAAAATTTTATGAGAAAGAGAGTCTATGGATGGGTGGAATGTCTGAGGTCTGTATGTAGTTGGTGAATTTTCATAAAATATAAGTGTCCTTTATGTGTTTGTCTCATTTTCTATGTGCTTAATTATATATTTATGATATGGGTTTAATTATAGTATGATGTTTCATATAAGTAATTGTTGTTATTATGTATAATGTTGCTTGCACATGTAAGTGTGGTGTTGATATTCAATATTTGTAGTCGTACATGTGGAGTGTGACAATTGTTATTATCTATTCTTGTTAAGTTAGCGTTATAATAATGGTCATGATTCTCTGAGGTGAGGTGAGAATGGCCATGTGCGCAGGGAAATACTCCATGTGTACAAGAGATTGGATTCGCTTGTGCACATAGGGAAGCATTCCACGTGCACAAGGAGAACAAAATTTGCGTATGATGCCAGAATGGTTGTGTGCACAATAGAGATCACATGTTTAGAGTGGCTTACATGCACAGTAATGTTGTGTGCTCAGTATACTTGTGTGCATAGTTGTATTATGTTAAATTCATTGTTATAAGTTGTGTCAACAGAAGAAAGTTTGTGTGGTGTGACCTAGCTTGTGGTCGAGTGCATTACTTCAAGTATTTATGCCCAGACCAATGTTATAGAGTATAATCTGTGTACTAGATTTTAGAGTAGCATTGCTTAGTGGTAAGTTGGGTATGTTACAGATTGGTATCAAAGCATGATACCCAACTAGAAGGATGGGTACGTTACATATTGGTATTAGAGATTCCATTTCAACATTAAGCTTATGTGGGACGAGCATGTACTTAAGGAATAAAAATCAAACTTGTAAGTGGCCGGATTTTGAATTTCAATGCATCCATGGTGCGCCTAAAATAAGAATGCACAAGTATGCGCACTGAATTTTTGACATTGTGGGGTGTAGTGCTGGAAATGAATAGAAAACAATAAGGCATGGGTGTGCGCATTAAAACATTGGGGCTACACAGAGTAAAACTTATGGTGCATGTGTAATATTGATACACGATGTATATGTTAGATGTTGAAATCACGCATCGATATGTGTTGAATAGTAGTGCATGCACATGATTCAAAAGGAAGAAGGAAAAATTAAAAGGGTATCTGGATGAATTCCAAATGACCATGATATACTGCGCAAGACTCGGAATTGCGCAAGGGAGAAATTGAAGGGAAAGTTTTGGAAAAATGAGTCCAATTATTCACCCATAAATTTTGGAATTGGGATGTTAAAATCATCCAAGAAATCAGAAGAAAGGATTATGACAAAATGGTGTAGAGTTTTCATGAAGTTGTCGCATGAATTCATCTAACAAATCTTATTGCCTACACATTTTTCAAAATTAACAACGATTAGAGAAAGAAAAAATCAACACATAAAATAAAAAATCATAGAATATGCACAAAGAACTTACAACCATGATGAAAAATTTGGGGATTTGTATGTCGGTTTGGGTGTTGATGGTACACAATCCAAGGAGGAGTGCATAAACTTGGTAGAAACCATAAAGGGACTGCAAAAATATTCCCAAAGCTATAAATATGATAATGAGAGGATTATGAAAACCAAGGAGAATCAAGATGACTTCAATATCAAATTGATGCAAAGATTGGACAAAATAGAAAATAAAATGGATAAGGAGATAGAGTCAAGTAGGTCAAGAAGTCGTAGGTCTTGTGATGAGAAGAAAAACTAGAAGTTTTGAAAGGAATTGTCACCACTCACCAAAGCATTCATTTAGGAAAGTGTGCAGTAGCTCAAGTCCATCTCTCGTCAGAAAGAATAAGAGGAGGTCCAAGGTGGTTGGGCTCAAGGGAGAAATTAATAAGATAAAACATCCTAGAAATGAATACGATAAAACCTCCTACCTTTGATGATGAGCACAAGAAGGATGAAGATGAAAAGACCTGGCCACTGGGTATGAGGAAGTACTTCAAGCTGCATAATTATTCTGTGTATGGAGAAGGGAGAATTTTCATCTATCAGTTAAAAGGAAAAGTGTCAATGAGGTGGGATCAGTTCATGCAAGTGAAACACATTGATGAAAATAAGGTTACTTGGAGGGAGTTCAAGAGATAATTTCAAAATAAATACTTAACCAAGAGATACTATGACAAGAAAATGAAGGAGTTCTTTGAACTCAAGCTTGGTAGTATGACAATAAATGAGTATGTGATCTGAACCCGGGGGTGATAAGTTTGCAATAATTGGTTGATTCTGTCACTCCTTCAAAAGGGTCAGTTATAGATCATTTTAACTGAGCGATTTGCAATTAAAGGTAAAGTTGAAGTCTTCAAAAGCTTGAATCCAAAGTGAATAAAACCTCCTTAGTTTTTCTTATGTGTTATATGCCATGCTTGCATTTAATATCCTATGTGCGGAAATTCATAGAAAAACAACATAAGAACATAAGACAGATAATGGATATGACACTTCCCTTGATAACGAAGTTCACTCGGTGTGGGATACCTCTTCGAGTCTTGCTTCCAAAGCTTGACCGCTTTATTCTCCTCGCTTTAATGATGTCTCTCCTTTACAAGTTGTATGGCCAAAGTCCATTTTCGGTGATGACAACAAGAGATCGGAATGTGATCAGGAATGTATACAAGCTTCACAAGTTATCATGCTCATGAGGCATCCATGATGTTGACATGGACATCATTCCCACATACTCAATACATAAAAAGGGAAAGAATAAAATATGATCCCCATCATCATGGAGCCCTCAAGTGTCTTAGATTTGCTGCTCAGATCCAAGAACAAATATGCAACCCATACAAAGATCCTGAAACTATGAGATTTAGAAATTGTTCATTGGCCACTTATCATATAAGTGCCACAATTTCTCTGTCACTTGTAACTGATTGGTTTGATGTGGAAGAAGAGAAGAAAAGAATAGATAGAAGGAATAAGCTGATCTTGCTGCAACCTTTCCATGCTCCTTCAGACCTGTAACACACATGCTATGCTGCAATATTTAATGACAAAAAAACATAATGAAAATCATCCTTACATTGGCTTCTCCATAACTTATCTTGCTGATCTAAAGCTCTGCTGCAAAAATAGACCTCGCCATTGGATTTGCATCACTGAATTACCTAAAAACGACTGTCAAACTGTCTCCATCGAACACAGGAACTCTCAGGCCTCCTCTAGACCTCTGCCTCGATCCATGTGCAACTCTGTACTTAATGAATTAAATTTCACGTATAGAAATTTGTGCCACTGTAGGTCCTCGTACGGATTGGGTGTGCTCCTCCCCCTTTTCCCCGTCACTGGTATAAGTCGGGTTTAAATAATAGTTTTGGGGAGGACTTTACCAAGTCCCGCCCATGGTTCGTTGGCAACTTGTAATTAAATTAAGTAATTGGTTGGGGAGGTCCCGGGGTCAAGCCCGCGAGCCTTCCCTTTTGGCACACATTTGAACTATATAACCAAAAAATTATATAAAAACAAATCCGACCAATATTAAACCTCCCCCAAAATTGGCATATCCGCCAAATACTGCGCCAAAACGATGGGACCGCTGCACGGATTTTCCTTGGTGGATTTCTTGCCGGTTTAGTGGGGCTAGCGCTAAATTTGGCGGATCCGGTGTTAATTCTGGTGGATCACCAAATATAGTGGGACCTCCGCCAGATATGGCGGGGTCCACTATATTTAAATTTTTTTTGAAAATTTGGAAACATGCCCTCATTGGGCATTTTGGGGGTGCCATGTGGTGCCCTTTGATTGGGCCATGTGGCACCCAACTATTGGCCCTCTACTATCCAGTCACCTACCATGCATGCATGACATCACTATCCTATTGGCCCAGTCGTACCCTGCCACTTGTCACACTGCCAATAGGCCACGTCAACATGCTGACACCACTGCCACTGTACCTACCACGTCACTTGCCACATATTGTACGAATGCCACGTGATGTGCCACATCCTGTACAGATGCCACATGATCTGCCACATCCTGTAAGGATGCCACGTGGTTTTATGGATTTCCACGTGGCACTTTCCCGTTGGTCCATGGATTGACAGGAAAAATCCAAAATTGAATGACACGTGGCAACCTCTAGTGCTGCCACATCACCATGTTGATGTCAACATGACACGTGTTGCCTCCTATGCATGCCATGTATGTTGTACAGATGATGAAGTCATATATACAGATGATGATGTTAGCAGTACGTATGTTGACTCATCCCCTGCTGACTAGGCTTGGTTGACCAAACTTTGACCGCGAATATATTTCAATCTGTAACTCTGTTTGACGAGTCATTTTCACCGTTGGTAATATTGCGACGCGCTCTTCATGATCATGCCATTCTCACTGAGTTTTAGGAACTTTGAATTTTTCCCTTTCTCTGCCTGCTGAGGCCATTCTGAGCCTCCTGGGACACTTCTGAAACTTCTGTGATGTTCCCTAGATCCATCCAGATCAGTATGAAAGATAATTCTTAGAGTTGCTAAAATATGTCACATTCATCAAGGATGAGCAAGTTAAAATTCAGAGGTGCCTAAGTGGTCTGTCGTCATTTATCAGTGACAAGATAAAATATGATGACCCCCAAGGACATTGGAGGGAACCATAAGGCATGCTAAATGTCTCTATGATAAAAAAAGGGGAAGAATGACTTTCCAAAAGGCTTGGGAAGACAAGATGAAAAGCAAGGTGGAACAGAGGAAGAAGGGGACTAAGCCACCATTTTTTAGAAATATTTCACAAGGACAACCAAGTCCCAAAGAGCCTATAATGATAAAGTGCCAAATGTTGAAGACTGCGCAACACTGAAAGAATTTGAGGATGCATTTAAAGAAATATCAGGGTTTCCATCGAAAATAAATATTGATTTATCTATAAATATGACGATGAGAGCAACTCCTATATCCAAGACTCCTTATAGGATGAGTATGGCATAATTGAAGGAATTATAGATGCAACTTGAGGAGATTCTGAAGAAGGGGTATATATGCCCAAGTGTGTCACCTTGGGGTGCCCCAGTATTGTTTGTGAAGAAGAAGGATGGTATGTTGAGGCGTTGTATGGACTTCAGGGAGTTCAAAAAAGTAACAGTAAAGAACACCTATACTTTGCTAAGGATATATGACCTCTTTGATTAGTTGAGGGGCACACATATATTTTCAAAGATTGATCTTAGATCTGGACATCACCAAGTGAGAATTAAAGAATAAGACATCGACAATATTGCCTTCAAAATGAGGTATGGACATTACATGTTCATAGTGGTGCCATTTGGGTCGTCAAATGCACTAGTTGTCTTCATGTGTTTGATGAATGGAGTTTTCAGAAATTACTTAGATAAGTTTGTCATTTTATTTCTGGATGACATACTTATTTACTCAAAGTATGACGAAGAGAACGAGAAAAACTTGAGGATGGTGCTACAAGTATTGAGGGAGAATCAATTGTATGCAAAATTTAGCAAGTGCTCATTTTACCAGAGACATATTCATTATTTGGGTCATATCATTTCCAAGGAAGGAATAGTTGTGGATCTAGAAAAGATAAAAGCCAATGAGGAGTGGCCAACACCAAGATATGTCATAGAGGTGAGGTCCTTCATGGGACTTGTAGGTTATTACATAAGTTTTATTGAAGTCTTCTAAAAAAATGTGCAGCCAATTACATCCTAGCAAAAGAAAGGTGTGTGATTTGAGTGGACTTCTGATTGTGTAAGAAGTTTTCAACACTTGAAGAGTTTAATGACAAGTACGCCAATTTTGAGAATTGTTGATCCTAATGAAGACTTTGTTGTGTGCACAGGTGCATACAAGGAAGGGATCGATGGATTCCTTAGTCAGAATGGGCATGTGATATGCTATGAATCAAGAAACTTAAAAGAACATGAAAGGATCTATGCTACTCATGACTTAGAATTGGCATCCATATTGCATGCCTTGAAGGTGTGGAAGCACTATCTCATGGGTAAAATATTTGAGCTGAGAACATACCATAATGGTATGAAGTATCTGTTTGGACAACCAAGTTTAAATATGTGACAAAGTAGGTGGTTAGAATTCCCTAGTGAGTACGACTTTGACATAAATCATATCAGAGGAAAATAGAACAAGGTGGCTGGCAAACTCATCAGGAGGGTGAATGCGATGCATACTACAACCATTAGCATGTACAAATCATATTTGTGTGACAAAATTTTAGAGGTTTCCAAATCAGATCATCACTATGTGGATATAAAGGAGAATTTACAACAAGGTATGTCACAATAGAAATTTCATGGTTATGAGCTAAAAGAGGATGGAATCCTCATGTATAGGCGCAGAGTCTATGTGCCAAATGTTAAGAAGTTGAAAAATATGTTATTATCATATATGCATAAAATTCCTTATGCTGGCCACGCAGGCTACCAGAAGACAATTGCAGTGGTAAAAAAGTAAACTATTGGTCAGGCATGAAAAAGGAGGTTGCTAATTTTATTGCTATATGCCTTGAATGTCAAAAGGTTAAGGCTGAGCACAAACATCCAACTGATTTGCTACAACCTTTTCCCATTGTTGAGTGGAAGTGGGAAGTTGTAACCATGGATTTCATTACTAAGCTAGCCAAGACTACTAAGAAACATGAGTATATTATGGTAGTGGTGGACAAGCTTACTAAAGCTTCCCATATTATTCCAGTGAAGTCAACGCACAAGACAACCAACATTGCTAAAATACACATGTGAGAAATTGAAAATCTATATTGTGTACCTAAGAAAATTGTGTCTGACAGAGATTCCAAGTTCACATCGAACTTTTGGAAAGGGCTATTCAAAATATTTGGGACAAATATGAACTTTAGCAAAACATATTACCCTGAGATAGATGGACAAACAAAGAGGGTAAATCGGGTGATTGAAGATATGCTTAGGATGTATGTGATGGATAAACCATAAAAATGAGAAGACTGCATTCACTTGGTAGAGTTTGCGTACAACAATGGGTATCAATCATATTTAATGATGAACCCATTTGAGGCACTTTATGGTAGAAAGTGAAACACACCAGTGGGTTTGGACAACCCAACAGACCGCATAGTGGTTGGGCCAGATCTACTCCAGGATATGGAGGAGTAGATGGTAAAGATAAGGAATAGTTTAAAGGATTCCAAATATAGGTAGAAAAGATGCACAGATAAAGGCAGAACCCACAAAGAGTTTAAAGTGGGTGACCATGTGTTCTTGAAAGTAAAATCTAGACGTAGTTCCCTGAAGTTGGGAAATTTCTCTATGTTTGTAGAAAGCTTCTATGGGACATTTGAAATCCTAGAGAGGATTGGTCATGTCACATATATGCTTGCATTGCCTTCACCCTTGTGTATTCATAATATTTTCCATGTATCATTGCTTAAAAAGTACATACCTGATGCTAATCATATTATTGGTCAGAATGTGATTCAGGTGGAGTCAGAAGGGGATTTTTGAGTGCGATCGGTTTGCATATTGGATCGAAAAATAAATAGCTCCATAATCATGTCATGGAGATAGTAAAGGCCGAATGGACTTGGTACGGTCCCAAGGACGCAACTTGGGTGCACAAGGATGCTATGCGTGAAGAGTATACATATATTGTTGAATAATTTTGAAATTTTGTATGGACATGTGTATATAATGCACTGAGGACAATGCATAAATAAGGGGGAGGGGAATGCAATTTCCCTATTTCAAACCCCATTTGTAATTGTACATATAGGATGGTGAGCCATTGGTACCAATGGTGAATGTAAATGTACATATAGGCTAGTGAGTCGTTTGCACCAAGTTTTGGTTTTGCATGCACCTAAGTAGTGCATGAGGATTGTTATCAAAGAAAGGGTGCACACGTTTCATAGTGTTACATGTACTTGGGTAAGTGCGCATAGTTGAAAATCAAAGGAAGGGTGCACACATTTCACAATGTTGCACACACTTGAGTAAGTGCATAGGGATTATCTTGAAGTGCGCTTCGAACCGAGTTATATATGTGTGTGTGTGTGTGAGAGGTCGAAGAGCATGTGTGGTTATGGGAATGGTAAGCTGGGATGAAAATAGGTTAGTTCACCTATCCTTGTCAAATGTAATCACACTAAAGTTATTAATAATATCACATCGTCGCCCGTAGACAGATCAGACGAAAAGAGACGGGGGGTTAAACTCCACTGAAAAAGGGAAAAGTGGGAGCTAAGCCAAGGGGGGATTAAGTCTAAGGGAATATTTTATTAATATTTCTGAAAAGTGTAATTATGGATAATTATTTATCTTAAGTTCCTGAGGGATGGAAACAAATCACCATGTGGATAAAACTAATTCTAAAGGTGACAAGTGTCCAGTTTAAGGCATGCAATATATATTGTTGGCCTTAGTATATTTTAGGAAGGAAGAAAATCATTCATCTCATTCAAACCGACACACCTCCAGGGAATCTAGAAATCACAGCCATTGTATAACCCCGTTCTTTGGAAAAATTGGTTTGTGGTTGAAGAGGTGGGTTTTCAGGTCCGTGAGCATTCTCTCCAGGTGAGATATTTATTGTCGAAGAGGTAGTTTTTCAAGCCCGTGAGAATTATCTCGAGGTGAGAGATTCAATGACGAAGAGGTGTGTTGTTAGGCCCATGACTATTCTCTCCAAGTGAGAGATTTGTTGTCAAATAGGCAAGTTATCAGGCCCGTGAGCATTCTCTCCAGGTGAGAGATTTGCTAATAAAGAGGTGCGTTGTCATTTCTGTGAGCATTCTCTCCAGGTGAGAGTTTTGTTGGGTATTGTTCCTTGGTGCACTGGGCATTAGTTGAAGTGCTATGAGACTTCATGTCCAACTTGTTGTTGAATCCATGGAAGGGAAGTGGGGCAGCTGAAGGATTTTTGAACAGAGAAGGGGAACACTTCCTGGGGTGGGACAGACATGTGGGGAATGAGAGACTATATGATATTTGCAGTAGTGGGCACCTTGGACTAAACAATTTTGTTGATTATCAGACCTTAGCCTGACATTAGGAAATTTTTTTCCCTGGTCGAGTTTAAGCCCCAAATTAGGGGTGATATGTTGTTGAAAGTATATGAGCAACATAGTCCATGGTTGGAAGGAACATATGAGTTATGGACGCAGTTGGTGACTTTTCATAAAAGATAAGTGTCCTTTATGTGCTTGTCTCATTTACTATGTGATTAATTATCTATGTTTGACATAGTTTTAATTCTTGTATGATGTTGCTTGCACATGTAAGTGTGGTGTTGATATTCAATATTTGTTGTTGTACATGCAGAGTGTGACAATTGTTATTAGTTATTCCTATTAAGTTAAAATTATAATAATGGTAATGACTCTCCGAGGTGAGGTTAGAATGGCTGTGTGTGGAGGAAAATACTCAGTGAGCACAAGAGGCTAGATTCACTTATGCACTTAAGGAAGCAGTTTGCACACACAAGGAGAATTTGTTTTTTGAATGATTCCATAATGGTTTCATGCACCATAGAGATCACATGTTTAGAGTGGCTTACACGCACAATAATTTTGTGTGCTCAGTATTCTTGTGCATATAGTTGTATTGTGTTACTCCCGTTGTTATAAGTTGTTTCATAAGAGGAAATTTTGTGTGGTGCGACCTAGCTTGGGGTTGAGCATGTTACTTCAAGTATTTCTGTGCAGACCAATGTTATAGAGTAGAATCTATGCACTAGGTTATGGATTAGCGTTTCTTAGTAGTAATATGGGTACGTTACATTTCGTTATTAGAGTGTGGTAACCAACTACAAGGATGGGTACGTTACAAATTGGTAACATAGTGTGATACCCAACAAGAAGGATGTGTACGTTACACTGGGGGAGTCCTTAGTTAAAATGGGCATGTGATATGCTATGAATCATGAAAGTTAAAAGAGCATGAAAGAATCTATGCTAATCATGAATTAGAATTGGCATCCATAGTGCATGCCTTGAATATGTGGAGGAACTACCTCATTGGAAGAAGATTCAAGTTGAGGATAGAGCACAATGGTCTGAAATTTTTCTTTGGAAAACCAAGTTTAAATTCCAATCAAAACAAGTGGTTAGAATTCTTGAGTGAATATGACTTTGACATAAAGCATATCAAAGATAAAGAGAATACGATGGCTGACATATTCAATAGGAGGGTGCATGAAATGCATGCTACAACCATTAACATGTACAAATCATATTTGTGTGACATAATTTTAGAAGTTGCCAAATTATATCAACGCTATGTGGACATAAAGGAAAATTTACAGCAAGGTAAATGCAATAGAAATTCGAAGATTATGAGCTAAAAGAGGATGGAATATTCATGTATAGGTGTAGAGCTTATGTGCCAAATGATCGGGAATTGAAAAATATGTTATTTTCAGAGATGCATAAAGTTTCTTATGTTGGACACCCAAGCTACCAGACGACAATTGCAGCAGTCAAAAAGTTATATTATTGGCTAGGCATGAAAAAGGAGGTTGTTGATTTTATTTCCATATGCCTTGAATGTCAAAAGGTCAAGGCTGAGCATAGACATCTAGTTGGTTTTCTATAGCCTTTTCCCATTCCTGAGTGGAAGTGGAAAGTTGTAATCATGGATTTCATTACTAAGTTGCCTAGGACTACTAAGCAACATGATTCTATTATGGTAGTTGTGGACAAGCTTACTAAATATTCCCATTTTATTCCAATGAAGTTAGTGCACAAGGAAACCAACATTGTTGAAATATACATGCGAGACATTGCTAAGACACATGGTGTACCTAAGACAATTATGTCTAACAGAGACCCCAATTTCACATCTAACTTTTGGAAAGGGCTATTCAAAGTGTTTGGGACAAATATGAACTTTAGCATAGAATATCATCCCAATACAAATGGACAAAGAGAGAGAGAGAGAGAGTAAATTCAGTGATTGAAAATATTCTTAGGATGTCTGTGATGGATAAACCATCAAAATGAGAAGACTACCTTCACTTGGTAGAGTTTTCTTACAATAATGGGTATCAAGCATCTTTAAATATGAGCCCATTTGAGGCACTTTATGGGAGAAAGTGCAACACACGAGTGATTTGGGACAACCCGCAGACCGCGCAATGTTTGGGCAAGATCTACTTTGAGAAATGGAGGAGAAAATGGTAAATATAAGGCCAAATATAAAGTCTTCCCAAGACATGAATAAAAGTTGCACAGATAAAGGCATAACCCATATAGAGTTTAAAGTGGGTGACCATGTGTTCTTGAAACAAAAATCCAGATGTAGTTCCCTAAATTTGGGAAAATGTTCTAAGTTGGAAGCATGTTATTGTGGGCCATTTGAAATCCTAGAGAGGATTGGTCCTATCGCATATATGATTGCATTTCCTGCATCCTTTTGTATTCATAATTTTTTCCTTGTATCATTTATTAAAAAGTACGTACCTGATGGTAATCATATTATTGATTGGAATGTGATTAAGGTGGATCCAGAAGGATATTTTTGAGTGCGACCCATTTCCATATTGGATTAGAAAATAAAGCAACTCTGAAATTGAGTCATGGAGCTAGTAAAGTTATAATGGACCTGGTATGGTCCTGAGGATGCAACTTGGGAGCACGAGGATGCTATGCGGGAAGAGTATCCACATCTTTTTGAAGACTTTTGAAATTTTGTATGTACATGTGTATATAATGCACTAAGGACAATGCATAAATAAGGGGGAGAGGAATGTAATGTCCCTAATCTGAACCCCATTTGTAATTGTACATATAGGTTGGTGAGTCGTTGGCACCAAGTTTTGGTTTTGTGTGCACCTGAGTAGTGAACAAAGATTGTTATCAAAGAAAGGGTGCACACTTTTCACAGTGTTGCGCGCACTTGAGTAAGTGTGTGGGGATTACCTTCAAGTGAGCATCGAACCTAGTTTTATATATATATGAGGTCGTAGAGTCTGTGTGGTTACGGGGATGGTGATCTGGGATGGAAATAGGCTAGCACTCCTATCCTTGTAAAATGTAATCACACTCAAGTTATTAATAATATCACATCGTTGCATGCAGATAGATCAGACGAAAAGAGACAGGGGGATAAACTCCACCAAAAAAGGGAAAAGTGGGGGCTAAGCCAAGGGGGGCTTAAGTCTAAGGGAATATTTATTAATATTTCCAAAAAGTGTAATTTATGGACATTTATTTATCCTTAGTTCCCGAGGGTTGGGAACGAGTCACCGTGTGGCTAAAGCTAATTTTGAAGGTGACAAGTGTCCATTTTAAGGCATGAAATGTATATTGCTAGACTTAGTGTATTTAGGGGAAGGAGGAATTATTCATCTCATTCCTTGATCATTTAGACCAACACTCTTCCAGGATAAATCTAGAACTAACTGCCATTGTATAACCCTGTGCTTGGGGAAAAACCATTTTTGTTCGAAGAGGCAGGTTGTCAGGTCCGTGAGCATTCTCTCTAGGTGAGAGTTTTTCTTACAATTGTTCCCTAGTGCGCTGTGAATTAGTTACAGGGTACTGATACTTCATATCCAGCTTGTTGTTGAAGCCCTGGAAGGGAAGTGGGGAAGTCGAGGGATTGTTGAGAAGAAAAGGGGAACACTTCCTAGGGTGGGACAAACATGTGGGGAATGAGAGACTGTAGGCTAGTTACAGCAGTGCGCACCTTGAATTGAACAATTCTATTGATTATCAGACCTTAGCTTGGCATTAGGAATCCTTTTTCCCTGGTGGAGTTTAAGCCCCAACTCAAGGATGACATATTGCTAAAAATATACGAGAAACATAGTCTATTGCTGTTTTTAAGTTTCTGTGGTGAGGAGTTTCGCATGTGTTGTTCGGATAATCCACAGTTGGTGTCATTTCGTCGTCGAATTAAATAAATTTTAATTGTCCTGCATTTATAGTATTAATTGACGATGATCAACTAGCTCTAACTCGACGATTAGTCCTGATGATGAATCCTGATTCGGATTCAAAACATTGACGATGAAATGACACCAACTGTGGATTATCCGAACAACACATGCGAAACATAGTCTATGTCTGGGAGGAATGTTTGAGCTCTACGCGTAGTTGGTGACATTTCACAAAAGACAAGTGTCCTTTATGTGCTTGTCTCATCTACTATGTGCTTAATTATCTATGTCTGATATGGGTTTAATTCTTGTATGATGTTGCATATAAGTAATTGTTGTTATTCTATATAATCTTACTTGCATATGTAAGTGTGGTGTTGATATTCAGTATTTGTAGTCATACATGTGGAGTATGATAGTTGTTATTAGTTATTCCTGTTAATTTAAAATTATAATGATGGTCACAAGTCTCTGAGGTGAGGTTAGAATGGTCGTGTGTGTAGGGAAATAATATGTTCGCACAAGAGGCTGGATTTGCTTGTGCGCACAGGAAAGCAGTCCGCGTGCACAAGGGGAACATAATTTGCATGTGACACCATAATGGTTGCACATAGAATAGTGATCACATGTTCAAAGTGGATTACTCTCACAATAATGTTGTGTGCTCAGTTTTCTTGTGCACATAGTTATATTGTGTTAATTTTGTTGTTATATCTAGTGCCTGAAGAGGAAACTTTTGTGTGGTGTAGTCCAGCATGGGATTGTGCATGTTATCTCATATGTTTCTGCATAGATCAAAGTTATAGTGTAGAATCTGCACACTAGATTTTGGAGTAGCGTTGCTCAATAGTAAGCTGGGTAGCATTAGAGATTGGTATCAGAGTGTAGTATCATTACAAATTGGTATCAAAGATTTTGTTAGTGTTGGTAATAGGGTACATTACAAGTTGGTATCAAAGATTTTTTTAGTGTTGGTAACGCGATAACGATACAAGAAAGGTTAATCCATGCATTAACAAAGGATGCAATGCAAATTTATTTTTTATTTATGAAGGAAGTCAAGTGACACCCCTCAATCCATCCAGCTGTGTCATCTCTATATTAAACACAAGATCGTATACCACACCAACTTACAAAATCAACTATCCCATCCGATCGATGAAACCAAACTCTCGTCTGTAGGATTTTATTTCCCAACATATGCAACTCCTCATTACATGTGGGATGATCTCTCAATATTATTCAATGATGAAGAAATCAATCAAGTGAGTCAATCAAATAGTACAATCTATTACGAATCAACAAAGGATGGCGTTGAACTCCACATGGCGACTGGAGATTGGAAAATTCAAAGTATCGATGATGGAGAAACCCAGATGCACAAAGATTAAAATTTCCTACATCATCATTTCCATTCAGTATTTGCATTATCAGGTCCAAGGTGAAGCAAAAATGTGGCATAGCGAGAGATCTGAGTGTGATTGTACCGCCTGCAAACTAGAGGTGACACAAACAAAAGTGGAGCATGGGAAACAAGAAATTGAAGCTCTCATAGAAACCAAAGCACACCTCAAACAACTTATGTAGGCTAACAAGGAGAGACATGACCAGGAATTGACAATTATTCTAAGGAGACTCAATAGGAAAACCAAACAAATCCAGAGATTGGAAAGGGAGAGGTAGGGATGACAAAACACCACTCAAACTCAATAGGATACCATTCCATCAACTGGTTCTAAGGCACCTTGTGAAGTGGAGAAGTCATATCATTAGCAACCCATAGAATATTATCCAAGTGGATACATAACTCAAATTAAATTAGCCATGTTTTTTAACTACTTCTATAATTGGCATTAATAAGATTAGAAACACTCTATTGATCACAAATTTAAGAGTAATGTTCAATACTATGAGGAATTTATCTCCCCCTCTTTTGGAAAATATGCCTAATATATCTTTTATGTACTCTATGGATGGTTTTAGCTCTGCTACAACCTTCTTTTAATACAAATATATTACTCGATTTTGTTAAAAACAAAAAAAAATAAAATTAAAAAAATAAAATAAAATTGCATTTTATTTTAAATATACATAGTATGGATTGTTGAATCAATTCAAGTTCCTTTGGAATACTAATCACCACATATTATATACAAATAAAATAAGATACAATTTTTATATGGTTGGTTGGATCCCTAATTAACATTTTTAATACTTTCTCTATAGCTAATCATCCAGCAAGAGATGATTCTCAGTCTCTCTCATAACAAAAAATACTAATCCATATAAACACCTCCTTCACAATAAAAAGAAACTACTAATCAATCTAACTACCGAAGGAAAATTATAGCATTGCTAAGAATTTTCAACTCTACCAACATTGCATGCACCTCCTCTTCTAGCTATAACCTCTACATGTGTTTGTAAAAGGTTAACCATCTCTTTAACTAGTTGAAGAAAATATTTGTTGTCTAGTCACAACCACAAAAGTCACCTAAGAAAAACCTTTGTGCACTCATAATGGTTCTTGATACTTAGAGATAGACCTTAGTCATATTTCCAAATGCAAATCACCCATTTCTTTCTTTCACCTCTACATTCTTCACTATTCATCAGTCATAAATCGAACAACTTCAATAGATTTCAAACAACCTCAACAAGTTTTTCTTCGTTTAACTCCAACATTTCAAACTTTCTTCTTAAATAACTTCAACATTTCAAACATTTCTTCTTAAACAACTTCAATATTTCAAACATTTCTTCTTCTTTAATAGAGTTGCACTTTTCTAATATTTTTATCTAATTGGCCTCATAACATATTATTTTATCTTGGCTCCTTATATAGATGCCTTCCTTCTCTCCCTCTAAATTTTCTTTGAAACCACGTTAAATATTGGGAAAATCACTACTACAACAAACAAGGAGATAAAGAGTGACAAATAAAATATATGCACGAAAAAATTACAACTATGCAATTTTTTACTCACAAGACATACGTATATATAAATCAAAGGGATTGGTGAAATAATTCAACTTCCCAAAGAATACCATCCATCACATCTTATTTACAAATAAGAACAAAATTCCAATTTCAATGTAGTAACCAACCTAATCCATCATATTTTATTTACAAATAAGAACAAAAATCCAATTTCAATGTAGTAACTAACTTAATGAGAACCCTTTCTCTAATTTTTTTTTTAAGAGAAAAACATTTAGTGGTTATTTTTACCCTTTGTTTAAAAAAGTTGTGTCACCAATGAAACACTTTTTTTTTAAAGGTTAAATTTCAACCTTTTGCAATCATGACTAGGTTTAATGTTGACAACACAAATTTTAAAATCAATCCTTGATTGAAAAGTGGTGTTACTAGTAGCACCTTTTTTTCGGGAGTAAAATTACAACTTATTTGAAACCATGGTCTTAACAACTAGTATTGTTGTGACCAAAATTTTAAAATAAACCTCTGAATAAAAAACATGGTGTTATCGGTAGCACCATTTTGTTTTTTGCGTGATTAACATTACAATTTGGTTGAAATTATGGCTTTAACAACTAATATTGTTATAACTAAAATCTTAAAATCAACCATCGAATAAAAAATAGGTGCTAGTTGTAGCATTGTTTTTATCTAGACTTAAAATTGTAATATTTTTGAAATGATAACTTTAAAATAAGACTACCGTAAACAAAATCACTGCACCCTCACCCTACCCTTAAAAAGATTTAAAAACATTTTTTTATTTAAAAAAACGAATTTAAAGGAAAAAAACTGTAAAAATATTAATTTAAAAAAACATTAAAAACATACTTATAAAAAAAATAAAAAAAACAATCTTAAAAAATATTAAATAAACATTAAATAATAAACTTAAAAAAAATGTATATAAAAGTGGTTATACTAGAGGGCCGTGGAGATGGAATTCTCAAAATCAGCCCACCACACTCCCTCATCCCTCCAACTCGAGGTGGTAAAAGGGGCAGGAAAAGGGAGGTGGGAGGGTGGTGGGATGATTCTAATAATCACTTCCTATTCCCATTCAAAAGTCTCCCGTAAAACCTTAAACCTCCCAAACCAATAAACAATCTCCTTATGTCTATGTGACTATTAGATATTTATATACACTAACTCCTAGGGATGGACCCACATTCCACTAGGAGGCCAAGAGTGAATGTAAATATGAAAGGACTACTTCAGAATGTTGTGTTCCTTGATATTGATAGCTCAAGTAACTTAATGAAATTGCAAAGTGATAAAAAATGAAAATTTGAAAAAGAAAATTATTATGAAACAAGAAATATTACTATGAGTATTCAGACAGGTCTAGTGAGGCTAGTCTTGACAAGTACAAATCCTAGGATTCTCAATGATGAAACAAGATGGACTCTTGTCTGACATAGAGAATGGCATAGATCCTAGGTTCAATTACCAAATTTCATAATGGGTGAACCATCCTAAGATGTTGGCCTTACTTAGCTTCAAATATTAAAACAAACTACAAAATTACAAGGGGATGCAATAACACTCATATTTAAGATCTTGCTCAAAATACTCAACTCACAATGATCAAATGATTCCTTGGGTCCTTATTTATAATTACATGATTCCTTAGGTCCTTATTTATAATTAAGGTGAGATTTTGAGAATATTCCAAGTGATAATCTAATCACTATATCCACTAGTCACTAAACTGACTTTTATTATAGCTAATTAATAATATTCATAACTTTAGTGGGGTTATTATATCATACTTATGGCTGGGTTGTTTACTTCTTTACAAAATCAAAAGACAATAATACTTTAAAATAAAATATGTTCAAACATGTGGTTCTTATCATGTTCTTTTAAATGGATAACATCGACCACTTCCAATATGTAAAAGATATTTAAAAATTTGATTATGACCATTAGGATGAGTTGAATTTTTTTATGGATTTGTATGTCCCAATTAAAAAAAGCCCCTAATTTCTGCAGCGGAATTCATGAGGATTTGATGCGTTTAAAGGTGAATGTGCACAGGTGTGCGCACTAAAAATATATGGTGCGTAGTGAAAAACTCGTGATAGGTAAAATTCGGCACTGCGTGACAAGATATTAGCATGTTTGTGCACGCGCTAAATTTCGGTGCCGCGCAGAAAAATGTTAGAGTGTGGGTGTGTGCGCTAAATTTTGGTATTGTGCAGAAAAATAGTGGTTTTCTGGTGCACACGCTAAATTTTGGCGCCCCACGGAAAAATGTTTGTGTGCGAGTGCGCGTGCTAAATTTGGCATTGCGCAGTGTGCATACGCATAAGAAGTGTGTGTGGTGTGGACATTCATAATAATGGCGTGCGTGGTGCACACAGTATTGGCATAGTGTAGTGGAGTTGGTAGCTGCACACGTAATGTGAGTATATGTTGTCGCACGACAATTTAGTGAATGGTGTGTGCAAAGTATTGGTGCTCGGTGGGGTGTACTAAAATCTTGCATGGTGAAGCATGCAGAGAAAAATGCGCATGGAATAACAACACGCGGTACAAAATAAATAAAAAAACTGTGCGTGGTACGAAAAAAATTACGCACAGTACAACAAATGCACGCGGTGGATATTGGTGCGCGACATGAAAGTAATGCGCGCAAGTGAGTGGTGTGACAGAGAAATAAATCCTCTGTAACATTTCGCTTCAACTCATCTTTCTCGGTCCATCCAGGCTCAATGTCGAAAACTGAAGATCTGATATCAATTTGTAATGTCCTCGACCGTCCATGCTGGGCCATGCTACACCAGAGAACACTTTCGTTCTCTCTGCGGAACATAATGTAACAAACCCATCATCATACTGAGCTATTCCACATAAAATTTTCTAATTGCATGTAATTAAATTATATACAGACAGATCTCTTGCGGAAGCATTTATGTATAAAACGTAAACATACAACTACTTTACGTAAATGCACGAATTCATATTGAAATAACAATAAACACAAACATGCAGCATATACGGGAAATACCCATAAACATAGAGACAATTATAATCATGCATAGGAGAAACCCATAAGTAAATAACAATGCAACATGTAAATTTATCACACAAGTGACACTTATCTTTGTAAGAATATCACCAATTGCGTGCAGCCTGTCCATGAACCTCCTAGCCTTAGACCACACTGTTCATCACTCTCAACAGTGAGTCACCCCTGAGATGGGACTAAACTCCTCCCGAGTAAAGGAATTCCTAACCAGGCTAAAGGCTCATTGACAACATGAAAGACTCTATCTCAGGTGCTCACTTAACTAACAACCTACAGTCCCTCATTCCCCACATTCCTGTCCCACCCAGGAAGTGTGCCTCTTCTCTGCTCAACAGTCCTTCAACTGCCCCACTTCCTTTCCGGGTTTCAACAACAGGTTGGACAAGAAGTCTCAGAGCATTGTAGTTGTAGTTCAACACCTTCAAGAATCAATCCCCAACAATTCTCTCACCTGGATAATTTCTCATGGGCCTGACAACCTGCCTCTTCAATATCCCATGGGCCTGACAATCTGCTTCTTCAGTCCATCTCCCAAGCTAACCAGATACACCGACACAAAAATTGCTATAGATACGGGTTTAGGTACAATCATGAAAATACGAAAGATAACTCAATGGTGTGTGTATACTCATGGATGATTGACTGGATAGTAGGAATGATGGATGAATGAAGGATAAGATCCTCTAGAAATGAACTAAGTCCCAACAATATGTATGCATGTCCCCAACTTGACACTTGTCATGTTGGGAGATACTTTGGCCCACTTGTAACCAACTTTTAGAACTTAGGATAAATAATTACCCATACTTTATGATTTAAAGAAATATTAATATAATATTCTTTTTTGGCTTAAGCTCCCTAGCTTAGCCCATTTCCTTAACTTAGCGCCTCCCTTTCCCTAACTAGTGGATTTTAGTCCCCCATCTCTTTTATCGTGGTCAGTCTGCGCGCAACGATGAATTTTATATTAATTATGAGACTTGTACAAAAACAGGTGCACTGGTCTTTAACATCTAGGCTCTTCGGCCTAATCAAAACATAAGCATCCTAGCTTATAATAACTGGTTCACTAGCCTATAAAACATAGCATATACACAAAGGCTTGCTGGACTCACAATCGCACGCACTTAATATGCTACGCGCGGTATCCTGGAATGTGCATACTTCATCATTGCATTGTGTAGTACATGCACGCACTATGCCCTGAAATGTTTATACAAAATGATATCAAAACAACTCACCTGCTTAAGTACATTTTCATTTACATTACAATTGGGCGTGGCCTAAGGATATTACAATGCACTGAAATTCATTATGAAATATGTATGAATATGTCAGCTAGGATTCATCCATTCTATCTATTTCATCTTCAACCATATAGGCCATATCATTGTTGCTTGGTGGTCAAATTGTATTATAAAGTTGTGTGGTAGGATAAATATTCTAAATTCCTTCAATGCTTTTACAACATCGTATATCTCAAGCTTAGTGCTATGATAGTGATCTATTATATATATAGCTAGATTCTAGATGTGTATTTGCAAAGTCTCCTCCTATCTTCTTGTAGTGTATCTCCCCATACAATAGTAAACACATTAAGGGCCATTTCCTATCCGGATTTGGATTTTGAGTCTAAGAGTGTCTTTGGCATTTTCTTTAATCTCTATGATATCAATTATATGTTTCTCTTTCTAATTCCATTGGTTCTTCTATTGAAGCTTTTGCAAATGTCCTCTTTCTATAGATATATCTTTTAGGAATGTGAGTATATAGTTGACATAACCTATAGAGGATTAGAGGATTGGAGTTTCTTTGGAATGTTTATTTCATTTAAATAATTTTATATGGTCTCATATATATGTGGAGACAACTTGACTTTATAGTCTTTGACATGAATTATAAGAATTCAACCTCATGCTTAAATAGTTCAATTTTAACTTTTGATAATACTATCTTATTTTCCTTAAGTAATTCTACAAATTTATTTCCATGGATAATATGCTTCTCAAGTGTACTTGAGTAAACAAATATATCATGTATATAAACAAGAATTCTCTATGTGTTCTTGTTTTATCGACATAGCTCTTCTGGAGATCTTGTGAAACTTTCAAATTCCGACTGATCTTTACCATTTGTTCTTCCATTTCCTTTAATAATTCTGGCCCAATCATGGCTCTGTCTGTTGGATTATCCCAACTTACTAGTGTGTTGCATTTTCTTCCATACGATGATTCAAATAGGATCATCTTCAATGATTCATGATACCCATTATTGTAAGCAAGATCAACTAAATGGATATGGTCCTCCCACCTATAAGGCTTGTCCATTACATACATTCTCAACATATCTTCACTTATATGATTAATTATTTTTGTCTTCCCATATGACTCCGGGTGATATGTTTTACTGAAATCAAATTGGTCTGAAATCCTTTAAACAACCCCTTCCAAAAATTGGAAGTGAACTTGGGATATTGGTCTAACACTATTGCCTTAGGAACACCATGTAGCCTAGCAATTTCTCTCTTATAAATTTCTGCAATATTGGCTGCCTTATGAGTTACTTTTATAGGAATGAAATGTGAAGCCTTTGTAATATTGTCGACCACTACCATGATGAAATCATGTTTCCTTGATGTCCTAGGTAATTTGGTAATAAAATCTATAGTAACAACTTCACATTTCCATTCAAGAATAGACAATGGCTGCAACAATCTCGCTGGATGTATGTGCTCATCCTTTACCTTCTGACATTCCATGCATCTGGTCAAATAATCAATGACATCTTTCTTCATACCAGGACAAAAATATTGGCGTCTTACAACTGTGATAGTTTTTTGGTATTCTGGATGTCCATCACATGGCACATTGTGCATCTCCTTTAAAACTAATTTTCTCAATTCTTGGGAATTGGGAACATAAACTACTTTCCAGAATAAGAGGATTCCATTCTCTTCTAATTTGTAATCCTTATGTTTATGTTGTACATTATTCTGTTGTAAGCTTTCTCTAACTTGCACATAATGTTGATTTGTTTTTAAGGACTCTAGAATTCTACCTTTTAAATATGTCTTGTACATACTAATGGCTATAGCATGCATTTTATGCACTCTTCTGATGAGTGCATCAACCACCTTGTTTTCTTTTCCTTTTATATGCTTGATGTCAAAGTTACATTCACTAAGAAATTCTATCCATCTAGTTTGTCTAGCATTTAGTGTTGGTTGTTCAAACAAGTATTTCAGACCACTATGGTCTATCCTTAATTCAAATTTTCTACCCATGAGGTAATTCCTTCACATCCTTAAGGGATGTACTATGGATGCCAACTCTAATTCATGTGTGGCATAATTTATTTTTTGTTCCTTCAATTTTCTGGACTCGTAACAAATTGCATGTCCATTTTTCATAAGGACTCCACCGAGCCCTTCCTTGCATGCATCCATGCACACAACAAAATCCTCATCTAGATCCACAACCTTTAAAATAGGTGCACTTGTTAGCAAATCATTCAAGCACTGGAAAGTTTCTTCACACTTGGGACTCCACTCAAACTTTACTCCTTTCTTTTGAAAATATGTTATTGGGTGTGCAATATTGGAGAATCTTGCAATGAATCTACTGTAATAACCATCTAAACCCATAAATGATATAACCTCTGAAATGTTTTTTGGCACTAGCCAAGTTTTGATTGCTTCATTTTTTTTCCGGATCCACTTCTGTACCATCTTCTAAAACAATGTGACCCAAATAATGGATCTACTTTTGATAAAAAGTGAATTTACTCAGTTTGGCATACAATTGGTTATCTCTCAACACTTGTAGCACCATCCTCAAATGTTTTTCATGCTCCTCTTCTTCCTTGGAATATATGAGAATATCATCCAGGAATACACATAAATGTAGCCAACACATTTGTTAATAAAAAAGGCACCACCACAAATTCATAGTGTCCATACCTTGTCTGAAAGGTTGCTTTTCTAGTATCCTCTTCTTTGATTCTCACTTGATGATAACCTGACCTCAAGTCGATCTTGGAGAATATCCTTGCTCCTTTCAGCTGACAAAACAAGATCATCAATCCTTGGTGAAGGATATTTGTTCTTGATTGTAACCTTGTTCAACTGTCTGAAGTCGATACATAACCTCAACGTTCCATCTTTTTTCTTGACAAACATAATTGGGGCACCCCAAGAGGAAACACAAAGGCATATGTACCCTTTATTTAACAAATATTCTAGCTATATTTGCAACTCATTTAGCTCTAACTTACTCATTCTGTAGGGAGTTTTGGACACTAGGGAAACTCCAGGTATTAAGTCAATAGATTAGCCTATATCCCTCTTTGGTGGTAATCCTGGCAGCTCCTCAAATACATATTCAAACTTGTTCAAGAATGGATAATCTTCAAGACTTGGTTCTTTATCCTTCATTGGCTCTTCCATATGGGATGCATATATCTGACACCCTTTTCTAAAACATATTTTCAGCTACAATGTTGAAATATATCGAAAAAATATATGCCTTGGAATACCATGCACTTTCCTTGAATTCCCTTCCTCATCAAGACATGTGAAAACCTTGTTATAACAATATAAAATAACATAGTGTTTTTTCTATCCAATCCATACCAATCAAGTAGTCATAAGACCCAAGTTGTATGATGTTCAAATATATCTTAGTGCTAATTCCATTCATGTTTATAGGGAATTCTTTAACAAGCTCATTAATTTTTCTCTTAATTCTAGTAGCTAAATGAAATGATTAATACTTTCCATGCTTACATTTCTTCAATTTTAAAATGTAAACTAGCTTTGGATCTATATAGCTATCACTAGCTCCAGAATAAATTAAAATAACTATGGGGTGATTATCAATATTTCCTTCCACTTCAATCATGTAAGATTGATAGTCTATGATCCATGTGGATATTGGTGGCCACCCACCTATTCCATTGGATCAAATCCCAATTTTCATTTTGGCAGTTGTTTTCTAGCTTTTCGATTCCTAAACTTCTGGGGTCGTTTTGAGGCCCTAAACAATGTATATTAGGCCTGACATAGTCACACTTTACATAATGTTATATTGTGACATAAAATTTTGTATTACTCAGATATACCTTTCCAATATGCTATTGTGCACCTAAAACATAGATCGTATGCAAAAGTTACGACCCCAAGAAGTTAAAGTACCAATGTACCCCATCGAGGTCCACATGACTTTTGGCGCTTCATCTCCTAGGGTTAGGTTTGAATGTTTAGGGTTTTCTCATTTATGGTTTATGTTAAAAAATACCTTTGGAGTCTCATTATAACTATCTTATTGTGAATGAGCATAGCCGACACATCTCTTCTTAGAGATAAGCTACCACCATTCTAGCTAACTTGTGTGCTTTTGCATTTTACAATCTTTTGTATTTCAGACAATTATTAATAGTATCTGAGCTTTACTGTATTATTGTGTTCCTTTCCATATCTCTATACAATTCTTTTTTATATCTCTATTTTATCTCTGCCTTCATATCGTTCCTAAAATAATCTAGATTAGTGGTATCAGAGCGGTCTGCTCCTTGTCGTCCTTAGTGCGTATCTCCAACGAGGTCAGGGTATAGAGAGTTGCGTCTCAAGCTTTCATATCTTGAGGAAAATGGATCTCACATGCCCAAGTGACCTTCCATGGTGGAAGAAAAGAGGGATGATAGTACATGAGATACTTTCAAACCGTTGCACGAGGAATCCCTCGCACGACAAAGGAACGAGATGATGGATAGTTTCTCCCAGATACTTCAACCGATGTCGAAAATAATGAAGGCACCTACAACCAACAATGACTTCAGAGGTACGATGCCCTTCAAGTTAAAATTTAAATTTGATATTCCTTTATTTAAAGGCCAGTTAGATGTCGATGCTTTGGAAAAATGGTTAAATCTACTAAAGGGTTATTTCTCTATCCATAATTTTTCCAACTGTGAAAAAATCACCTTCGCACTCCTTAAGTCCTTT
>JZKD02S1883205.1:228794-244061 GCA_000966675.3 Picea glauca
CTCATATATTGTGCATGGTGTATTGTGGTGTATTGGTGTAACTCTTATACTATTGTTCATTGATCATTGGATATAATTGAATGGTTTAACTATAAGTTGAAAAAGGTTTTAAATTTTACTTGATACTAATTCACCTCCCTCTCAATATCAACAATTTTTATCAGAGCGGGTTACCTTCAGTACAATTTAACTACTGGAAGGAATATCCTAAGAAGAAATGGAAGACAAAATTCCAAATGGGATTCTGCCATTTGATGGAAGAAATTTTGAATACTAGAGTAATAGAATGGATACTTACTTGAAAGATCTTGGGGCAGATGTTTGGTTCTCAGTTGCTTCAAGATACAATGCTTTGAAGAAACCAAAGACTGCAGCTCAGAAGGAAGCAAAAAGGAACAACAAATTAACAATAGATACCATCCTGGATGGATTGACAGATTCAGTGAAATACAAGGTGGGATCATGTGCATCATAAAAAGATATTTGGGACAAGCTACAAGAACTTTATGCAAGGGAAGAAGAAGAAGAAGTTGAAGCAAATTACAACATCTCAGATTTCAAAGAAGAAAATAGAGGTCAGTTCTTTTGCTTTAATTGTGAAGGAGTAGGACATGTTGAATTTGAATGTACTCATCCAAGGATTGAAAGAGATGACACTGAACAAGAAAATTCCAATGAAGAAGAATAAAATCATGAAGAATAAATTATTCAACAAGAAGATGAGAATCTTAAAAATTTGAAGCATGTTGAGATTGAAAATAGCAAGCTCAAAGACATGCATACAAAACAAAGAAGTGAATTGGGTAGTTGTTAAAATACAGCTGTAAGCTTGAAGAAACAATTAGAAGACTTTGAGAAACTAAGAGAAGAAAACATTTCCTTGAAAACTCTACTCGAAGAAGAAAGAAGAATAAGAAAAGTAAGGAATGTCCAAATGATGAAGAAAGAAGATTGTGAGAAAATTGAACAAGAAGTTGTCCCACTCATTCTGCATATCATCCAGACACACTCATTTTGCATATCATCCACCTGGCGACTCCATGGTTGAAGGAGCGATTGGTGACTCCACTGGTTTGAAATGGAAAAAATCCTGGCTCGGAGGTTTGCTCCCTTTGATTTCTCTGTTGTCCCTGGTTTTCCCAATGTTGTTCCTACTCCAAATGAATGGAATGATTATTTGCCTATATTTAGAGAGTGCAATGAGGACAACCCTGCTCAACATCTCCATGAGTTTCATGAAATCATGCACCAGTGGGAGATACATCATGAGGATGTATTGATGAATATGTTCTTGTTCTCGTTAGTAGGGGATGCTCGTGAGTGGTATCATTCTTTACCACCTGCTAGGATCTCCTCCTTGGGGTAGTTTCATGCAGCTTTCAACATTCATTGTCAGAAGTTTTATCCCTCTGAGTTAATTTGTCATAGCTGTTGTAAGGGATACAATGATTGTTTTCAAGGTATAGTTGCTTCTTATGCAGGCTGTAAGGGTGAGGACAATGAATAAGAAGATGCTCTGGGTGAAGTAATGGAGCTGATTAAATCTCTCTCTTCCAAACTAGAAAGATTGGAATCTGGAGAAAGCACAAAGGATTTCCTAGCTCTTGAAGAGGATGTTCTTGACAACCCTACTGATGATGATAGTATTGAAGATTTTATAGTTGTAGAGGCCCTGGATTTTGCTTCTAAGATGCCTGTTGTCCCTAGATTTGATGATTATTCATATGAAGAGAAGCAGAGCCCCACATTACAGTTTGCTAACTAGAGGAGCACTCAACATGTATATGACAACTACGAGTTAGATTCCGAGCTGGATGTGTAGGATTTCCAAGAGCATGCAGCCGAGCCCTATCCTCTATCCATTAGAGAAGATTTTCATGAGGAAATTATCCAACCTGAGCAACATGATGAAGAGAAGAGTTTCCCCTTGGGTCCTGTCTATGATGATTATGATTCTAACCCTTGGGAGAGCCAAGAAGAAGAACCAGAAGAACTAGAGGAGTAGCAGAAGGGTCAATTTTTCCCCTATCCCGAGCCTGTAGGTGAGAAGCCTTTGCCTGAGATTAGTCATCCTATATCGGTTTCTCATCCACCCCTTCCCTCCAATAATATTCAGCTATGCATGTGTAGTTGTGGAGCTGAGCAGGTTTTCTGCTACCCATTTTTCATCTTTTACCACTCAATCTATGAGCCTGTCAACAAGTATATAGAGTGGCATTTCCTTCATATCTTGGAGCCACCCTATTTCATTTCAACTTCATCCTTTGAAAGGGATCTGGAGGGTGTAACCATTTTGTTGTCACGGTTGCATTAGCTGCTAGTGATCATCAACAAAGTAAAGGAGTTTCCATTTAGGAATTTACTTGATTGACTATGGTGGAATTTTGTTTTCACCTAGCACCATGTATTAAAATCAATTAGTTTAGGAATGCACATAAATAAGCTCCTTGGATCATGTGTGTTTTGTTTTGTTTTACTTATCGACCAGTATTTTTCAGCAGGATGTTTTGGGGCTCGATTCCATAGCCCAACAAAAGGCAACTGGAATTGCAAAAGGATATCTTAGAGCCTCGCAGGGAGGAATCTATCCCCCGTGGAGCCTAATGTTAGCACATATTCTTGCAGGGGAGTGTTTTCCCTTCAAGTTCAACCCTTGGATGACCAAGTGCAAAGAAGCAGGGCTTAAAAAACCCCACAAATGTGTTTCAACCAAATTCGGGGCACGTTCTGCTAAGGTGCACATTTATCGAAACCAGAGAGAGTGCCAATTCAGGAATTTTGAATTTGAGAAAGGCATGTAGAAGATATGGGTCGTCCAACCAAGAATACACGTGGCGTGTGATTGGCATTTCATGATTTCACGAGGTGGAGTGATCAAGGAACAGATTTTTAAAACTTGTGAAATGAGAAATCGCAAAATGATCTGAGCCATCGTTCTCAGCAAGACACGTGGCACACGATTAAGCATTTCATGATTTTAGGGAATGGAACAGTCAAGGGGCCGAGTTGTGAGGACTCATGAAGCGCGGAATCACAAAATGATCAGAGTCATCCTATCAAAGAGAGGCATGTGTCAGTTGATCCAAGCGTCGTGATTTTGCAACTCGGGGTTTTAAGCATGGAGCACAGTGCAAACTCTCGACACGTGAAATCGTGAAGCGCTCAAAGTTTGGGCCCATGGTCATAGCCCGTGGCCCTATGGTGTGTGGGGTCTTCGAGGAAGAAATATTGGTTGTCAATTTTAGAGCAGATCTGACCGTCGATTTGAATTTGACCATTTCGCGATTTAGAGCATTGCGACGTTGTGAATCAAGGGGAGTGAGAAGTCCTGATAAGCGAAGTCCCAAAATTCCAATTCTTTAAGCCTAAGATCATGGTCCATGGTCGCATGGGGCGATGGAAAGGAATTGCACAAAGGTAGGAGGGCCCAAATTTATTACACAGAAAGAACTGTGTGGCCTCGAGCCACCATGATTCACTCAAATAAGTTGCGTGCTCACCTGAACATTCATGGGTGTCAGGGCTCCATCCCGATCTTGATGTAGTTAGTTAATGGAAATGGGGGAGGTAGCTGAAACCTCGTTTCATCTCATAAATGAAAAGCATGGATGATCTGACCATGTAAAATAGAGTTGTCAGCCCGTGGTACCCCTGCGAGTTGTTTCTCTTGCAAGCCCATATCGATCCGAGATCGCATCTGACAGAAGAATGCAAGTGCAGCCTGATAGAGGAAGATGCAGACTCCAAGCCTTGGATACAGTGACTAGAGTGCACTTATGTAGGGAGTCAGTTCCAAGTATATGTAGGCATTTTTGCCATTTTTGTAAGGGTTGATGGTAGAGAAAAGCTCCCGAATTTTAAAGTTTTAATGAACTCTCTGGTTATTTGGTTATGTATATGCATTTAAGACATCTTGTTTAATGAAATCCAACTTCCTTACTCCCTCTTGTTTTCCTATGAGGCTGAAAGAGTTTATGATTGACTGATTCACTTGGATTATAGTGACTTCATTATGATGAAAGTTTGATTATAGTGTTGTTATAGTTCCTTTCAGTTTATCTAAGATTTAAATTCGAGAATTTCTTGTGTTTAAGTTTTTCCTCCATGGGTTGTCGAAAGACTTGATGTCCTTGGCAGACCTCTACATTTTCTCGTCGAAGACTTCCTCCTACTCACCCTTACTACAACTTACTGTCTGAAGTTAAACCAAGACCTCACCTGCTTGTGCATATCAGCCTAGATTTCTGAGTTAAGACGATATTTTTTTGAGACCGCGCCCATTTGACCATTTTATAACCAATTTGTGACATAAACTCTGATGGGTATCAGGCTTACCTCTGCCGCAATCTAGGGGTTACTTCTAGTGCTAACACAAGGTATCAAAATTTCTTTCTTGGTTATTATTATACTGGCAAAAATTTTGGACATAAGGCAATTAATTGTAGAGTCAATGAAAGGAACACATATGCAAGAAACGTGAATGGTGTAAATAGAAGATTTGGAAATAATCGTGGATTTTTCAACATAAGTTATAATCCGTTTCCCCCATTGATGGACACAAATATTGTATGTTACAAATGTAATTATCTTGGTCACAAAGCACGAGATTGCAAATATATGAATGAAGATGTCCCTATGCCAACCACAATATGGAGAAGGAAAGAGATTCCAAACAATGAAGATTGTCGAATAGCATTAATCGCTGAATAATGTAAAGAAAAAGATGAATGGTACATAGACAGTGGATATTCTTCACACATGACCGGGGATCAAGACAAATTTATAAGCTTGAAGAGAAAGGGTGGCAATGTTGCATTTGGAGATGACTCATCTGCCAAAATACTTGGAGAAGGTGTATTAGATCTTGGAATAAAAAATGCAAAAGCAAAGAATGTCCTATTGGTTGAAGACTTGAAGCATAATCCACCGAGTGTTAGTAAAATGTGTGATCAAGGATACACTCTTACGTTTGACTCCTGAAAATGTAAAATCAGAGAAAATAACGCGGGAAGATTGGTTTCAACTGCAACAAGAAGACCGAACAACATATACATCCTAGACATGAAGAAGAGAGAGAAGACAAAAGCCACAAAAAAGGATTCCAAGGAAGAAAATATCCCAAAGACCCAAAACAATGATGAAGTATTATTGAGTGCCACATGTTTAGGGGGGAGCAGCCCCAAAGAAGAGAGTTACCTTTTGTCATTAAACTTAGGGGGAGAATCCCTACCCTTTGCCATTTATGTCAAAGGGGGAGATAAATTGGGATCATGATGATAGGAGGAGCATGAGTGTTTCCATAAATGACAAAGGGGGAGATTATTGGAAGATTGGTTGTTGTCATTGATGTCAACCCTAGTCATTGGTTTTGGACCGCAAGATTGATGAAGGTATTTGGACATGAAGGACAATGTACATGCAGAAAAAAAACCCATGGATGGATAGTATACATCAATTTGTTTTCAGTGGTAGGTGGCACGTCACGTGTATCCTCATGGTTGAGGAAAAATGAATTTTTGAAGATGACAAAGTGAATTGAAGAAGGAAGTACATGTAGGCCCTGAAGATAATTAAAGAAAAGAATTACAAAATAAGAAAGTGCCAGGTCTGCCCTAATGTTAAAATGAAGTGACAGAAATGGTATAAATAAATATCATTATACTTTCATTTGATACACAAGTCGAATTTCATAGGAAATAATAAGTAAAGAAGGTTGGATTTCAAGGGAGGATGAAGTCTTTTGGTGATGTGTTCTAAGGTATGTTATTTACAGGTCATGTTACCATTTTCTCTATAATGTTTTTTCTAGAATGATTCATATGGTGAAATTGATATGGTATTTAGAAGACATATCAAGGTACCTATGGTAAAATTTTCAGCTCTTGATTCACTATAATTATGAAGATACACTTTGTGGAAGATAGGGTTTTGGACTAGTTTTGAAGCTAGAAAATAAACATGTGTTCGAGGTACAACAGTCATAGCTGATTCATAGAGAATCCAAATGAAGTGGGACCAATTTAATTGGAAAGAGTACGGACTACAGTTTCTTGTGTACGATTTTCAGAATCTGATGTTAAATATTGAGCACAAGGCATTATGTACAAGTTCACTCTCCTGAATAAACCATAATTGAACAAGGTCTACCATTCTCTCTATAACTTATTTTTGGGGAGGATTCAAGGAGTAAAAATTGGAGAAGTTTCAGAGAATACATTGAGTAATATTATCTATAGGATCAGAGTATTCTAAGAATTGAAGAATTGTAGAAATTGAAGAAGTCTCAGGAAGTATTATCAGGTTCTATGTAATGGTTGGTTGATGGTGGTGATTTAATGTAAAGTTGTATTATCTCTCATATATTATTGGGTGGAAGGAAGGGGCAAGGATGGAGAGTTCAACCCTCTCTTGATATTGGAGGATTTTATCTTCCTCTTGGAGGTTTATCCCTCCCTTTACATTTGGAAGTTGTAGCTACCTTTGGAAGTCATTACTTCCCTTGAAAAATAACTATTGAGTATTTCTCATATATTGTGCATGCTGTGTTGTGGTGTATTGGTGTAACTCTTATACTGTTGTTCATTTGTCATTAGATATAATTGAATGGTTTAAGTATAAGTTGAAAAAGGTTTTAAATTGTACTTGATACTGATTCACCCCCCTCTCAGTATCAACAGAAAGTTGTGCCCACTCTGATACATGCCTTACACCATCACCAAGGTTGTGGGTAAGAATGATTTTGAATTAAGTATTCCTCCTTTCCTTGGATTGCACCCAGTGTTTAATGTGGAGTTGCTCCGACCATATTTTCCACCTCTCCTGGACACTTCAGAAGCAACCGATAAATTGGAATCTATAGAAATCAATCCTTCCTGCATCGAAAAAGTGATAGTTCATTGGATCATGGGAACCAATAAAAAGTACACCCACCAACAGACTATAAAACTCTATCGGTTCTTCAAAGCAGGGCAATTTCTTCATCAAGGAAGGTGGCTCAGCAAGAATGAGGTTCAACAAACGTTTCCTCATATGATGCAGGAACTTGACGTAATGGAGACTATTTCTTGCTAATGGGGGAGGAATTATCCAGGTGGATATCAATGGCCACCCACCTACTCCACTAGCTCAAAGCCCAATTTCCATTTTGGAGGTTTTTTTCTACCTTTTTGGGTTGTAAACTTCTGAGGCCTTTTTAGGCCCTAAAAAACGTTTTTTGGGCTCGTCATAGTCACACTATAAATAGAGTTAGAATGTGATGGAAAAATGTGTATTCCTCGGATATACCTTTCCAACGGCCTATCATGCACCTAAAATGAAGATCACATGCAAAAGTTACAACCGAGGAAATTGATGTACCAACATACCCCATGGGGGCCCACATGACTTTTGGTGCTTCATCTCCTAGGGTTAAGTTTGGATGTTTAGGGTTTTCTTGTTTATGATTTATGTTAAAATATGCCTTTGGAGCCTCATTGTAACCAACTTCTTATGAATGAGCATAGCCGACACATCTCTTCTCAGAGATAAGCTACCACCATTCTAGCTAGCTTGTGTGCTTTTGTATTTTACAGTATTTTGTATTCCAGATAGTTATTAAAATAATCTGAGATTTACTGTATTACTGTGTTACTTACCATATCTTTGTATAATTATTTTTTATATCTATGTTTTATCTCTGCCTTCATATCGTTCTAAAAATAATCCGGATCAATGGTATCTAGGTGATATTCTCCTTGTCGTCCTTAGTGCATGTCCCCAACGAGGTCAGAGTATAGAGAGTTGGGTCTCAAGGTTGTATCGCTTGAGGAAAAACACTCTGACACGCCCAACGTGCCTTCTACGGTGGAATAAAATAGGGACGAAGGGATAAGAGATACCCTCGCGTGATAGAGAAATGAGATGATGGATAGTTTTTCCCAGATCCTTCGATGGTTTTTGGGAACAACGGAGGCACATTCAACCAATGATCACTTAAGAGGTGCGACACACTTCAAGGTACAAGTTAAATTTTATATTCATTTATTTTAAGGCCAGATAGATTCCGATGCTTTAGAAAAATGGTTAAATCTGCTAGAGGGTTATTTCTCTGTCTACAATTTTTCCAACAATGAAAAAATGACCTTCACGCTCCTTAAGGCCCCTCCCCATGTTATATATTACTAAGAGATTCACTGTGAGAAACATGCAAGATGATTCTAGAATTTTTGTTCCAAGACCAACTTAGGTTGCTTTTGTTGATTCCATAAAGGAACAATATTACCCTATTGGAAGTTATAATGATTAGTACATGAGATGGACCACACTGCACCAAGAGAGGGGCCAAATAGTGTCAGAGTTCAAAAATAATTTCCATACCTTGCACACCAAGATAGGTATCAAAGACTCTTAGTGGAATATGGTCCTAAAATATTGTGGGGATCTGCACTAGTACATCCAAACCGAAATGGAGTTTCTGTACATCTCGTCATTCAGAGCCACTTATCGATATGCTGTCAAAATCAAGCATAAATTCAAGCAATAGTACAAGTGGGAGTTTGGATCTGCAAATCCACAACAACAAAAGTATTGTAAGGGTGTCCCTAATTCCTAGTCTAAAGGAAAGATCAAGGATGGCCAACCCTAGGATAACCATCCCAAGCCACCAAAAAATAAGGCTAATGGGAAGTCGAAGAAGGACACTGGAAAATGGTGCGAGTTCCACAAAATCCCTTGGCACAATACTGATGAATGTTGCTCCAAAAAGTTGTTTTTGGATGAGACGAAAGCCCCAAGGTTGTATGCTAACTCAAAATCTGATTCCGAGCTAGAAAAGGGAATAAAAATCATTGATGCAGATCCTAGTGTCACCATCACTACCACAAAATTCCAGCCAGAGGAACCAGAGGAGCCTAAAGAAGGGGAGCATATTTTCCACTTATAGATGTGGGTGAAGGGAACCCCACTCCATTTCATTGTTGAAAATGGTATCCAAAAGAACTTGATCTCAGCAAATGTTTTCAAGAGGTTGAACTTGAAGAAGACACATCATCCTCAACCATACACCATCGTTTGGCTCAGCCAGGGATGTGACATTCGTGTCAGCCAACAATGTCTCTTGCACTACGACATCAAACCATTCAAATATGAGGTATTGTTTGATGTTTCACCACTTGAAGTTTGTGATTATTTTCTAGGAGAAGCATATATGTGGAAACATCATGTTGTTTATGAATCTAGGCATCATATTGTCATTATTAATTTGGGAGATAAAATCTACAGGGTACCAGAGGAAGTCCCAAATGCTACAGTCTCTTTGATCTCTATGAAGTGGTGCGAAAAGGTGGTCTCTCATATTGGGATATTTTTCCTTTGTATGGCTCAATCAGAAAGTGATCGAAAGGTCACTGCAACTGCCAAAACCTTTGCACAGGGTCTCTCTTCCTAGCAACAACATGTGAACAAAATAGTTGAGGAGTACAAAGACATATTAGCCTCACATACTAGGGTGCATGTGAATTGTTCGGTAAATCAACCAATTGATATAAAACCCAATGAAACTCTGCCTAATGGCCATGTATATAGGAGTTGTATTATGGATAATGAAGAAATCAAACACCAAATCCAAGAGCTAATTTTGAAGGGCCACATCAGACCCAACTCCTTGGGCATAGGGACATTTTGGTGTAGAAAATATAGTGGTAGTACTACATAAGCAAGAGTGCAAAGATGATATGGGAATCTCGTTATTTTCGGGCATAGGGACATTTTGGTGTAGAAAATATAGTGGTAGTACTACAAAAGCATTTTTATTGGCTGAATCTTTGACAAGATGTTTTCAAGTACATTAGATCCTACATTTGTTGCACCATTTCTAAGCCTGACATCAAGAAACAAAGGCTACGCACCCCTATTCCTAGTCTGAGTAGGCCTCAGGAGTCCATCTCCATGGACTAAATGTATGATATTCCTTCAACCGAGGATGGGAAAGATTGCGACTTATTGGTTGTCGATCGATTCTATAAGATGGAAATTTTGGCACCATGAAAGAAGAGCATCATAGTTGAGGCCACTGCCAAGATCTTCTTCACACATGTTTGGGTTCATTTTGTTCTACCACAATCTATTATCTCTGAACAAGACAGTAGGTTCCTAGGCACCTTTTGGTCCAACCTATGGTTGATGAAGGACACCAAGATAAAAAAAATCGACTGTCTTTCACCCACATACTAATGGAGAAATAGAGGTAGTCAACAGGATGATTGTCCATATCCTGCAAATTTATAATTCCAAACATCCATCCACATGGGATGAAATCCTTCCTTATGTTCAATATAGTTGCAACAAATCCCTCCACATTTCTATTGGCCACAACCCTTTTCAGGTGTGCTTGGGGTTTCAACCATTGGCCCCCATTGAAGTAGCTCTACCCATTGCAACCACATAGGAATATTCCTCCCATGCTCAGGTAGAGGTCGATTAGGAAGCCAAATTTATTTAGCACATCTATCACATCCAACAACAAGTTCATGATATTATGTAGAAAGCCAATGCAAAGTAAAAGTAGTGCCATGATCAACATTAGGTACCACACAAATTTCAGGTGGGATATAAGGTTTGGTTGCATTTGCAGAAAGAGTGCCTCACAGGACCCCATCAGAAGTTGTACCCAATCCAATATGGGCCTTACACCATCACCAAGGTTGTGGGTGAGACTGATTTTGGATTATGTATTCCTCTTGTCCTCCTCTCCTAGACACTTTGGATGCGGCCTAGAAGTTTTCCCCTACATAACTCAATACTTCGTACATCGAACATGAAAAATTTGATCAGATCATGGATACCAGGAGAAAGAAAACCTGCCAATATACTATCAAACTCTATTGGGTCGTCAAAGAAGGGCATTTTCTTCATCAGGGAAAGTGGCTCACTAGGAGTTAGGTTCAACATAAGTTTCCTCATCTGATGCAGACACTTGACAAAATGGAGACAATTTATTCCCAAGAGGAGAGGAATTATCTAGGTGGATATCAGTGGTCACCCACCTATTCCACTGGCTCAAATCCCAATTTCCATTTCAGAAGTTTTTTTCTAGATTTTTGGGTCCTAAACTTCCAAGGTTCTTTTGAGGCCACAAACAATGTTTTTTTGGCTTGCCACAGTCACACTATTGAGAAAGTAAGAGTGTGACAAAAAAAAAATTAGTCCTTAGATAGACCTTTCCAACAAGCTATCATGCGCCTAAAACGAAGATTGTATGCAAAAGTTACAACCTCGGGAAGTTGATGTACCAACTTACCCCATCGGGGCTCACATGACTTTTGGCACTTCATCTCCTAGGGTTAGGTTTGGATGTTTAGGGTTTTCTCATTTATGATTTATGTTAAAAAATTACTTTGGAGCCTCATTACATCCAACTTCTTGCGAATGAGCGTATTCGACACATCTCTTCTCAGAGATAAGCTACCACCATTCTAGCTAGCTTGTGTGTTTTTACATTTTACAGAATTTTGTATTTCAGACAGTTATTAATAGAATCTGAGCTTTACTGTATTACTGTGTTCCTTTCCATATATCTGTATAATTATTTTTTATATCTATGTTTTATCTCTACCTTCATATCATTCCTAAAATAATCCGGATTAGTGGTATCATAATAGTCTACTCTTTGTCTTCTTCAGTGCATGTCCCTCACGAGGTCAGGGTATAAATATTTGGGTCTCAAGATTGTATCTCTTGAGGAAAACCATTATTGCATGCCCAAGAAACCTTACATGATGGAATCAAAGAGGGATGAGAGGATAGGAGATCATTTCAAACTATTGCTTGAGGAAGCCCTTGCGTGACAGAGAAACGAGATGATGGATAGTTTCACCCAGATCCTTTGACGACTGCTGAAAACAATGGAGGAACCTTCAACCAACAATCACTTTGGACGTGTGATTCCCTTCAAGGTACAAGTTAATTTTTATATTCCTTTATTTGAAGGCCATATAGATGTCGACGCTTTGAAAAAATGGTTAAATTTTCTAGAGGGTTATTTCATTGTCCACGATTTTTTCGACAATGAAAACATCACCTTCGTACTCCTTAAGGCCATTCCACATGTCAGATATTGGTGGGAGACTTATTGTAAGAAACATACCAAAGATGAATCCAGATATTTTGGACCAAGGCCCACTTGGGCGGATTTTTTTGATGCCATAAAGGAACAATATTACCCTATTGGAAGTTATGATGACCAGTACACAAGATGGACCACACTGCACCTAGAGAGAGGCTAGATGGTGTCGTAGCTAACAAATACTTTCCATAACTTGCACACCAATATAGGTATCAAAGACTCCAAGTGGCATATGGTCTTAAAATACCGTGGGGCTCTGCACTGGTACATCCATACTGAATGGAGTTTCTAGACATCTCATCATTATGAGCCGCTTATCGATATCCTGTCAAAATCGAGCATAAATTCAAGAAGATAAACAAGTGGGAGTTTGGATTTGAAAATCCACAACAACTAAAGTATGGTAAGGGTGGCCCTAACTCCCAGGACAAAGGACAGAGAAAGGATGGCCAACTCAAGGATACCCAACCCAAGACACCAACAAAGAAGGGTAATGGGAAGTTGAAGAAGGACCTGGGAAAATGGTGTGAGTTCCACAAAATATCTTGGCACAATACTGATAATTGTCACTCCAAATAGTCATTGTTGGCTGAGAGGAAATCCACAGGGTCAGATGCTGACTTAGAATCTGATTTTGAGCCAGAAAAGGGAATATGGTTCATTGATGCAGAATCTAGTGTCACCATCGCTACTACAAAATTCTATTTAGAGGAACCATATGAGCCTAAATAAGGGGAGTGTCTTTTCCACTCAGAGATGTGGGTGAAAAAACCCACTCAATTTCATTATTGACAGAAGTAGCCAGAAGAAACTGATCTCAACATAGGTGTTCAAGATTTTGAACTTGACAATGACACATCATCCTCATCCTTACACCATCAGTTGTCTTAGCTAGGGATGAGACATTTGTGTTAGCCAACAATGTCACCTGCACTATGACATCAATTCCTTCAAAGATGAGGTATTGTGTGAGGTTTCCTCTCTTTGAGTTTGTGATGTTTTCTTAGGACAACCATATATGTGGAAATGTCATGTTGTTTATGAATCTATCCCCCATAGTGTCATTATTACTTTGGGAGATCAATTATACAGGGTACTGGAGGCAGTCCCAAATACTGTGGTCTCTTTGATCTCTGCGAAGCAGTGTATAAAGGTGGTTTCTTAGACCATAATATTTTTCCTCTGTATGGTTCGATCGGAAGGTGACCAGAAGGTCATTACAACTACCAAAACCTCTACATGGGGTCTCTCTACCTAGCAGCAATAGGTGGACGGAATATTCAAGGAGTACAAAGACATATTCACATCCCCTACTAGGGTGCCTGTGCACTCTCATGTAAATAGCCCAATTGATCTGACACTCGGTGCCCCTTTGCCTAACGACCCTGTATACAGGTGTCCTGTTATGGAGAATGAAGAAATCAAATGCCAAATCCAAGAGCTAATTCTGAAGGGACAAATCCTCACCTTGCGGGACCCCAATTATTCTAGTCAAGAAGAATGATGAGACATGGAGACTTTGTATTGATTACAGAGCCTTGAACAAGATCACAGTAAAGAATTGGTTCCCAATTCCCTGGATTGATGATCTTCTCGATCAACTCAAGGGAGCCAATTTTTTCAGTTAAATGGATCTGAGGTCAAGTTACCACCAGGTGTCGATTGAGAAAACTAACGTGTGGAAGACAAACTTGAATTCCAAAGAATGCCTATTTGAGTGGTTGGTCATGCCTTTTGGCTTGACTAATTCCCTGACCACATTCATGTGGATGATGGATAATATATTACAACCATTCAAAAACTCCTTTATGGTTGTATATTTGGATGACATCCTCATCTTCAACAAAACTTGGGAGGAACATTTGGATCATATTCAACATGTATTGGGCACCCCGCGAAAGCATAAGTTATATGCCAACTTGGAGAAGTTTTCCTTTGGAATGAATACAGTCCAATATTTGGGATACATCATGGATTTTCACGGTGTACATGTGGCTCCAACCAAGATCCAATTCATTTGTGATTGGCCGGCCCCAAAAACAATGACTGAGCTCCACAACTTCTTGGGCCTTGCTAACTTCTACCGAATTTTTGTGTTGGGATTCTGTCATATTTCTTGGCCCCTAAGCCAAGTGACCAAGGGTGGAAAAAAGGCCAAGTTTGTGTGGTATGCACCCCAACATAAATCATTCAAGGATCTTAAATCCTGCCTATGTTCAACACTAGTCCTCATTCTTCCAGACCTGCAACAACCATTTGAGATTGAGACAGATGCTTCATATTATGCTATCGGTGCAGTCCTCACTCAGCATGGGAATCCGATAACCTATCATAGTGAAACTCTACCTGATGTTGTTCGAAGATACCCCACCTATGACAAAGATATTTAATCCATTGTGCAGGCATGTCGATGGTGGAAGCATTACATTATGGGGAAGGAAACAATCATCCACATTGATTACAGGCCTCTGAGATTCATGTAGACACAAGGAAAGTTATAAAATGAACGCCATCAAAAGTGGTCCACGTACCTGGAACAATTCCATTTGAATATCAAGTACAAGAAGGGTAGCACCAACCATGTTACAGATTGCCTCAGTCGACCCCTGATGGCAGCGACGCCAAGGATGATTTTAGGGGCTAAATTTCTCTCATGGGCTAATTTTCCAAGATTTTTCCAAAAGAAATATTCGTTATTATAAAAATGATCCACCCAAATTATATAGGATAAAATTATTTACCTTAAAAATTGACAAAAGTTTATACAAACTATATAAAATCCTTAGAAATTTGAATATTTTTACAAAAATATCGCCAAACATTTTATTGTTGGCATATGAAGGATTAGTAAGATTCGCCAAGGTTTCTACATTTTAAAATCAATTTCCATCCTTAAAATCATCCATGGGAAGATCTAACCATAGTTATTATCTCTTGTGGACATGAGACATGTGGATGGCCACAATTATACAATCATGACTTTCCCTTTTCTACTTCCTATCATACATTGAGCGCAGGAAAAAAAGTTCCCAACTTTCATCTCCAGGATGGGTCATTATGCCATCTAAGCCACCTTTGTGTTCCTTCAAGCGAGCATGAAAATATGATTTGGGAAGCTCATTAAAGTTGGGAAGAAGGACATTTTTTTGTAGAAAATATAGTGGCGG
>JZKD02S1883205.1:272141-304331 GCA_000966675.3 Picea glauca
AATAGACATAAACATTATGTTCATACACATATTCATGTGGAAGAGACAATAACACATACATGCAATATATACAGGCAATTCTGATAACATTTAGACATGTACCTAAAAACAACATTTAAACAGAGCATGTAAAATTAACATAGAATCGGTACGTATCTTTTTATGAGAAGACCACCGACTGCGTGTAGACCTTCCATGAACCTCCTAACCTTAGACCACATTACTCCAAGCCATCGACTAAACTCCACCTAGGGAAAAGGAAATCCTAGGCTAGGTTGAGAGTATGGAAAGCTACACAATGAAACAAGAAGGATTCTCTCCAAGGATCCTACTTATGCCCAATGCTCACATAATATCATTCTCCACATGCCTGTCCCACCCCAGGAATATGCACATTCACTGTTCCATTGTCCATTGACTGCTCCACTTCCCTTCTAGGGCTTTAACAATAGGCTGGATCAAGAATTCGCAGAGCTATGTAGTTGCTGCTGGAATCACTCCAGGAGAAATCACTTCCCCAACAAACTCTCTCGCCTAGAGAGAGTTTCTCATAGGCTTTATAACCTTCTTCTTCAAACATGGGCCTAAAAACCTACCTCTTCAAACCACAGTATGCAAAAATGGTTAAGGAAAGGGACGACTCAACAATTACAGAGGTTCAAAATGGAGAGGTTCAACAATGGAAGAAATGGATCTGGTTGCGTGAATGTTCAGAGCGTAAGTGAACTGGACAAGGGTTGGCAAGTATCCTAAGAATGAACTCATGAGGAAAGATTGCCATACTAGTCAGAATTCTAAGAGCGAGAATGGTGAGAGAACGCGTGAGTGCCAGAATGGTTAGAGTGATCAGACTGCAGAATCATGAGAGAGCCATAATGGTGAGAGTGATCAGACTGCAGAATCGTGAGATAGAAAGAATGGTGAGAGAAAACCCCCACAATGGTGGAAATTCCCACATAAATCTACATGTGTCCTAGGTGACACTTGGCTCTTCTAAGAGCTCATTCCTCTCCACTTGGAGTTGTTTCCTCTCCCCAAGGAACTTATTATAACTGGGTTTATTTCCCAATTTTAGTATTTTCAGGAAATACATTATAATATTACCTTGGGTTAAGCCCTCAAGCTTATCCCCTCTTTTTTAGCCTCTCAGCCCCATCCCTTTCCCTACCCGGTGGAGCTTAGTCCCCCATAACTCTTTCTTCGTGGTCGGTCTACACGCAATGATGTTTTTTTATTAATAATATGCATAATTACATATACAAAAATAGGCTCTCTGGCATTAGCATTTAGGCTCTCTGACCTAATAAACACATAAGCCTCCCAACTTATAAATACTTGGCTCAATAGCCTATAACATCATTAAACATCATTACAATTCAACAAGGGCTTGGCCTTGGGGTATTACAACTTGTCTTCAAGATCTTTGACCTCAACCACTCAACCTACCTGTATTTAATTATGAAAAGGCCAACAATATATATAAATAGAGAATGGCCAAGGTTATTTCTATCATGTCGAAGAAGATCAAGTGAGAAAATATTCTAAAAAATCAAACACCCCAAATCATTCTATTTGAGCTTGCAACTTATCTGTGACCTCCACGTGGCGTTAGGATCCAAGTAAGGGAATATTTGATTTCCTTATTTTAGGGTTAATGTTAGGTTTAAATTTCTTAATTTCCATTTGATTTATCTTTCTTCATTGCCTCAATCAGTCATTTTTTCCCACCTCCATACCCTTGGTTATCTCTACAATCAACATATGCCAATGTGTTGTGCACCCTCTTACCATTACCACAATTTATCTTTCACCAAGAAACCCTTTCTAGTCGGCCCTAATAACAATCACGAAGACATTGTTTCTCCGACGTTAAAACAAATCCCTATTTCGTGCATACTCTTGCTAATTAATGCAGTTCTAGATTAGAAGAGGTATTGGTAACCCTTCTAATGTGATCAGAAGAATTCCAAGAAAATATCTTGGGTTAACGCTCGTTTTCAATGAAATCATACTAAAATTCTTACCCTCACTCTCGAAAAGATTAGAGTTCTTTCCATCGAAAACATTACTACTAACTCCTCTAATGCAATCAGAGGAGTTACAAATATTTCCCCCACACTTCTCGAAATAATTAGGTATAAATCTTCTTACCATATTGGAGGAGTTACTCTCAACTCCTCTGATATGATTGGTAGAGTTTCAATTAACATCGATGATATTTATGCACATTCAATAATTTTGGTAAAATTTTCTAATGACTTCTCGAAATATCTAGGATTAACTCCTCCGACCGCATCAGAGGAGTTCTTACTAACTCCTCTAATGCGATCAGAGGATTTGTTCTTAACATCTATGATAAAAAAAAATTCAACCATCTCCCCACTTGTATCGAAACACTTAGTATAAACCTCTATGACCTACATCAGAGAAGTTAACATCTAGACCTCCGATTTTTCTTTTCAAAAGCCTATTCTCCACCCTTTCCTCCAAAGGTTTTACTAGGTTGCTTAAGAATTTCTGCCATTATCCTAACATCTTCAAAGGAAGAACCTCTTTTTATGAATAGTCCCAATAACTCCTCTAGTATTCCTAATCATTTAGTTGCATTGAATGGTACGTTATATCCTATTATGCTCTCTAAACCTATCGTTTTGGCAGGTTCTAACATGTCACCACGAAAGAAAACGATAGGAAAGGCATAAGGAGTCGAAGACTCTGGTAGTTCCCAACAAGTAGGAGAGATAAATATTATTGGGGACACATATGATGATACAGCTAGACTTTTGGAAAAGGATGGAGAAACCTTGAAATGGGGAGAAGTTTACCACATGTTCAAAAAATAAAATTTCTCCGTTGAAGCTGAAGATCCAGTTGAGCTGCAAGCATTCAAAAATATTAGAAAATCAAGGATATTCACGGTAGCTACACATCTAGTAGTTCTCCCTTGCATTGATTCCATCTCCTAGATTTTGAAGAACACCGACATAAGAAGTAGATACATCTCCAACACGAGAAATGATCCCATAGCTTCTTTTAGGCCACAATTTTTAGCCAAATGCTATCACATTGAGGAGGGAAGCACAAGATTTGATGGTAAATGCCTCAGTGAGTTTGAGTATACACTGAAATATTTTTTCCCCAAATGGTATAAGGCAGACAAGAAGTTTAAATACATACCTAAAATTCGGTACCCCATGAGTGCCTTAAGAAGACCCTACCAATATTTGGTACCCATGTTATGCAGGTTATATAGGGAACCCGATGCAACACAATTCCCCTTGTCATACATGCCTTTGATTTTTTTCTGCGTGGATGTGGGGACTTCATTCAATTGGGCAGACATATTGTCCAAGAATCTCACAATTGTTAGCTCTACAGTAAAGCAAGCCCAATCGAGAATGTTCCCTGGATTCCATATGTCTCTGTACCTTCTAGATAGAATGTGTATAGCTCACAAGTACCCTAACATGGGATGGATTTTGTTTCATTCCGACCCCGCAATCCACTTATATTGTAAACTGATTTGGTAGCACAAATACCGTGTGGAGTACCAAAGGATATGTGAGCACTTCCTTGCTCCATTATATGAATTTATCTTTTGCACCACACCCCCATGCATGACTGACAAATCCATAACAGTTATAAGAAGGATCGGGGATTGGTATCTTATGGATCATGGTACTTACATAAGAATATATGGCACAATGAAGCCGCCATATCTACTTCCATGATTCATACCCAACAAGCTCATCCTTCAGGAAGTAGCATATCAAACTATTATACATGGAGTTGGAGGGATGTTGTATAGATTGAAGAAATGCATTTGGCCCCCACTACCTCTGTACATTGGCAATTATTTCTTTTAAAATTCTAAAAAAACCTAGGCAGAGGTAGATACCTTTATTTTCTATCTCTTTGGGGAAGAGAGATTCAAAACACATGATCCTAAGAGTATTTTCAAGGAACATTTCAATAATATCAAGTTTCCTTATGAGTATAATACAGATTTGTCGGAAGAGAAAGAAGTACACTAGAATGCCAGAACATATGATCAAGTTATTTTTAATAGGAATGGAGAACTGAAATAAAGAATTGTAGATGAGGAAAAGGCAAGGGAAGTGGCCAGGAAAGAGGTAGAACAAGAAGAATATAGGAACCTCTCCCCTATTTCCATCTCATCACACTCAGGATCCGCAGAGGGAGAATAAGAGGTACCAACAAAGAATAAGAGGAGGGATAAAGAAAAAGTTTTAAAGAAGAAAAATGACATGAAGAAGCGAAATATTGAAGCTGAAAAATATAGAGATAAAGCAGAAGCATAAGAAAAATCCACATCGAAACAAGAAATGAAGGAACAAGAAATAATAGATAAAGCAGAGAAAGAAGCAAAAGAAGCAGCAGGCAAATCTAACGAAGAAGAAAGACAAAAGAAAAAAATAGAAGACAGAAGGGATGACACACATCCCATGGAGGTGGACATCCTAGGAACATCTTCTACAGGTATATAAAAATATTTGACTGGAAGTGGTTTAGGACTTGGGCTTTGGGACCCTTCCTAGTGAAGTGTTGGATCTAAGGAACTTCACTTATGACAACAAGAACAATAGGACCATGCAGGAATGGGTAAAGAAAGTGTCGGTAACTAAAGCAACCCCTATCTCAGTAGTTACCCATATCCCAGTAAGAGGAGATGTTAGATAAGACCTCGTTGCCATAGCTAAGGATGGCTCCACATTCATGAAGACCAATGTAGACAACATACAAAGGTTATGTCGACAAAATGAAGAAAAGGAGTTAAGGATCAAAGAACTGGAGGAAAGACTTCAACAGGTAAAGATTGATGAGAGGAGCCTTCAAAACTTCAAATTCAACGCTGAAAAGGTAATAAACGAGATAGAAGGATCTCTTATTGACATGTACGCCCATCTTCACCTATTACAAAATGTGGGTACAATGGTCATTGAGAAAACTAATCATGTACAGATGAAGTTGTCGCAATACAACACCATTCATGAAGCCATATTAGACATAGACAAATGGATAAAAGAGAATCTAGATGCGCTCCCTGAGCTTTACCAACCATCAAAATTATATAGAAAGACATAATTATATGCACTGGATCATTGCCAATAGATATGACAAAATGATGATAGAGAAGTCACCATATCTATGGAAATATGCTCGAGGATCCGTAACTTTGCCCAAAAACTTTTTAGTAATGGTCGGATCCCAATATTAGATGAACTTGGAAAGAACATGGTGACAGAATAACTAGTGAATACAGTACATGATAGCACAAATCACAGGAAGGAAGTAGTTGAAGCAACTACCTTCCTCTCCACAGATCTCATTGATCAACACTTGCTACAGCCAGTAAAGCTTCATACCATGGTACAGGATTTCATGACAAAAATGGAAAAGGATATGGGCACTCTCGAGGACAATATCGTGTTGATCAAAGCAACATTAGAAAAACTAATGTACAAAAGGATTGAATCACTATATGATCAACTGGAAGTTTGGAAATCCTACTTGAGCAACAAAACTCCATAAGAAAAGTATAAAATACCTATTTTTGTTTTGTTCTTTTCCTAACCAATCCCAATTTCTTCCCATTTTGTACACTTGTCATTAGGAATGAGAAGGTGAACCATTTTTGTAACTGCTCCTTCAAGAATAATATGAAGAGTCACATAGGGGTTACTAAAAATTTGTATAAAATATAATAGAACCCCATTTGAAAAGGATTTTTTGTCGTTTCAAGAAATGTATAGATTCAAGGACTGATTCAAGGACTTATACTTTTTAAATGAATATTGAAAATCCCTCAGGGCCAGTTATGATAGAAGGAATTATTGTGTATGAACATATCTAAGATGAGAACTATTTCTAGTGAAGATGGACATTGATTCTATGGACTGTAAGAATGTTATATTGTAATAGACTAATTCTCATACAATCTATGTTATTCTTCAGTTTAGAGTATTTCTTTAAATATATTAATGCCTTGATAGTTGTGAGTTGTTAATGTATGCAATATTGTAATCTACACTACTCTGGTTATACATATTTTTATACACTTGTTTCTAATCTTGCTATTTTATTTCAGTTATCTGTGTAGAAGTAGTGCAATCTTTGGTTTCAACTTACAATTCACTGGTCACTTTAGTATGCTCCTAGCTAGGATAGGTTAAAGTAGGTTAGTGTTAATCTAGCTTGCATTTCATACATAGTCTTCATTTACATATTTACATTGCATATCCACTCATCACCCACCCTCATCGAGAAATTGGTCCACAACCATACAAAACCCCCCAAAATAGTAACAATGGAAGCCGAGCCAAATTCTGGATGGGTCTCCTTATCCAAACAGTGTATAGTCTAGTTGGGACTATGTACCGGGGAGAACCTCTTGTTGTTGTTGGGCGAATTTGAACCTATCAATAGAATTGGCACTAGAAGGAGGGCCATATTTTATGGATCACATTCATGAGTTAGACAATAAATGGAATCAGCCTTCAACAAGTAATCTCAATCCCCAGTCCACCTTGTTTCCTCAATTCAAGTCGGAACAAGAAGTTATCTACGAAGACTCAAAGCCTAATTTTGGAAGTATCTCCGGTAGTTCAGAAATACATACTGGGACTTGGTTCTGCATACCATGGGAAGAACTCCCCAAAACTCATAGGATTACACGTGCTTACACAAAGCTGCTTGGAAATCTACCTATAGCCTCTAAGCTCCCTAGGAGGAAAGAAACACATGTAGAATGACCCAAAACTGATCCTGATTTTTACATTGACTTCATAGACTATCTCATTGAAAATTTGTTACAAGAAGTTTGAGTACCTTTGAGTAGGGCTGCACATTTCCTTTTTGAACCCGGAGAAGAATCCAAAAGAAAACAACTAGAAATTACCATAGAACAATTAATGGGAGAAAACATGAACCACAGAGAAGTTATACCTCGATGGAGGGCCCAAGGATATTTCAATCTGGTTGGATAACTGCATGAAATGCCAAGGAAATTTGATAAGCTCCTTCCAAAATTTGACCTAAATAAACCGGGGTCCTTGGAAGATCATGTGCATAATTTCTTTTTAGCCATACATCTTCTAGGTGTCGAACATGACGATGTGGTTTGCAGGATTTTTCCTTACGCTTTTTCCAAGAAAGCCTCTACTTGGTATTTCATCTTACCTACTGGGTCTATTACTGATTGGGATAGTTTCGAAAGGCTCTTTATGAGAAAATTTGGAGAAATAAAAACAACTGTGTCTCTACATAATGAATTATGGGCTATCAGAATAGACAAGAGAGAAAGAGTAAAGGACTTTAACTAAAGATTTCTCAATGTCTTAATCAATTTTCCTCACGATGTAGCTCTCGCTCAGTCATTAGCTATTGAATATTACACATCTACATTAACCCCTTCCATAGGGATGTTTGTAAAACGAGCTAACAAAAACACATTAACACTCAAATTTGATGAAGTAGAGACTATGGAAAGAGAGTTATCTGCGTATGAACAACATTCACGTTACGAAGAAACTAAGTCAGCTAGAAAGAAACCATTTCTATTAGCTAAACCACCTGACATAGATTCAAAGGACATTAGCAATGCGGTCAAAATGGTTGAGAATTTATCTAATGAAGTTGTGGACCTTAAAAAGAATGTCAGTGAAGGATCATCGAAGCCACAGACTTTCTGCCCATTCTTTAAGAAACCAAATAATCCACCACAACCACCTAAACCACCACACATGGATTTATACTTAGATATATTTAGCAATGATAATTTGTGTTCTTATGATTAGCAGAATAACCCATAACAAAGATGCCCTGAGTGGGTCAAGTCTATGACCCTGGTGATAAATCAAGTGCTAGATCAACATTGTTTGGATGATGAAATCCATGCGCAAGCTACTGCTAATGTTACTGATAAAGCTGCCCCAGAATCTCTTATGCCCTTTTGGGACTAGTGTCCATAATCAAAAGATGAGGAGATTGAGGAAATCCTTGCAAGAGATACGCAAGTTGTCAAAGTTGTTTCTCCAAAAGGTTATAAATTATGCAACAAAGGTCCAATATCTAACACTCCTTCCTCTAAAGGACATAACATACCTCTTAGGAAAATAACACCACCTACTGTCCTTCCAAAACAAAATGACATGACCCAAGGGATGACAAATAATACACCTGGAAAAAACATCTTAGCAAACAAAGATTAAACAAACACATATGGTTCAACATGGTATGATGCTAAGATTAACTTGACAACAAATAATGAAAAAGTAGTTGAGGAAAAATCTAGTCATGATATCAACAACCTTGACTATAATGTAATTGAATACATGAAGAAAAAAAGATTTAATATTTCCATGTTTGGTATATGTTCTTTAACACAACAACGTGAGATCCTACGCAATGATTTCAATCCTCATCATACTCTGAAAGGAATTTTCGTTGCTACTGAAAGCCTCATCCTTGAAAGTGATGCACAATAGATACACAAAGTGGAAATAGCATAAACTATAAATGCAACAAGCATAGGAGCCTTTTCAAAATATTAGGTACCACCTTTTATGCTCACATATGAAATTTTTAATTTTAATGTACACAATTGTTTCGCAGATTTAGGTGCCTCTTCCAATATCATGCTTTTTTCTGTTTTCCAAAAAACAAACTTTGTTCCACAAATAATGAAAACCATGATCATACAATTAGATAGGATGTATGTTAAAGTGAAAGCTGAACTCAAATATGTTTTAATCAGGTTATCATCTAACCCCAAGGTTCATCAGACTATAGACATAGTTGTTGTAGACATATCGGATAGCTACAGTTTTCTCTTAAGCAAAGATTAGTCATCCAAACTTAAATGTTATTTCTCTAATGATTGGTCTCATCTGTGGCTTCCTCATAAAAGAAAATCCAATTAAATCCGTGTAAACAATGAGGCACACATTAAGCACACAGTGACATAATTGGAAGGTAAGAAAAACACCATAATCTTTTCCCATTCCATTTTGGGTAATTACTTTTTCGAAATTGATTACGGTTGTTATGAAGCACAAAGATCTGAGATACCATCAAAATTACAATCAGGACTCTGCCCACGAATCCATAATATCACTTGTCTAGTACTAACTAACTTAGGATTTAGTTCAACTAACAAGACTAAGATTCCTGACATGTGGATCATGTTCTTCAATGGCTCTAAAGCACAGGATGGATACAAAGTAGGATGTGTTCTAATCGATCCTAGTCAAGGAAAAATGATAATATCATGCCTCTTAGATTTTTTATGTACGAAAAACATCGTTGAATACAAAGCCTTACTTCAGGGCCTTAAAAAATCCATTGATCTTCAGGTTAAATATCGTAAGGTGTTTTGGTGATTCTGAAATCATTGTTCGACAGGTAAGAAAAAATAATAATTTCATGTCTTCGCATTTAAATTCTTATCAACAAGAGGTATGGAATATTCTTTAGTCCTTTCATGCATTTAATATTTATTCTATACCTCATGATCAAAATATAGATGCAAATATATTGGCCAACACAACATCTAGATTCATGCCACCTAATGATGGTTTTTGAATTGAAATTATGTTCAAACCCTCTGTACTAGACAATTTCACAAGTTGGAGAGTATTTGATAGTGACTCGCAGATTATCAACTTTCTTACTACTTCAGACACATTCCAAGATTCAGTGATCGATGATGAGATACATCAACAAGATTTACAAACATATAAAGAAGAAACCAACAAGATAAAGATGAATTGTGTTCCGAAGAAAGTTTTGACTCTTGAAAAATTATTTGATTTACATTCCAAGTTTAGGAGGCTAGACAAACCAAATACCAAAATTTCTACTATGATGCATCTCTTGGTCAATTTGGGAACATCTCAGTCGCCTAAATATGTTAATTTGGGCACCTTTTGTTCAGATACAGAGAAACATGATTTTACAAAGTTTTTTAAGAAGTATCGAGATGTTTTTGCTTGGACGTATGATGATCTGAAAACATATGACGTGCATATAATACACCACTTGATTTCCATCAAGGAAGGTATCAATTTGTTCCAACAAAATCTTAGAAATATACATCCAACTCTCTAACCCCTTATACATAAGGAAATAAAAAAGTTATTGGATGCCCAAATCATTTTCAAAGTTAGACATTCAACTTGGGTGTCCAATATGGTTCCCATAAGAAAGAAGTCAGGAGAAATCAAGATTTGTATAGACTTTAGAAATATTAATCATGCTTCTAACAAAGATAATTATCCAGTTCCCCCAATGGAACAAATCCCACAACTTGTCTCTAGATCCGAACTATTCTCTCTATTAGACGGGTTTTCAGGATATAGTCAAGTTCTTGTGGCAGAACCAGACTGATTGAAAACTACCTTCCAAACTAAATGGGGAACATATGCTTACAGATGGATTCCCTTCGGTTTAATGAAAGCAGGAGCTACCTTCCAAAGGGAAATGGAAATTGTTTTTAAAGGGTTAATGAGTCAAAGCTTGGTGGTCTACCTGGACGATGTTACAATTTAATAAAAAAAGTGAGAATACCATTTGAAACATTTGAAACAGATTTTTGAACGATGCAGAAAATATGGGATTTCTATAAACTCCAAAAAGACCGTATTTGTTGTTTTAGAAGGATTTTTTTTAGGCCACATCATTTCTAAATATAAAATTCCGGTGGACCCAAAAAGAACCAAGGATATTCTACAAATTCCTCCACCACACATTAGGAAATCTATGCAATCATTCTTTGGTAGAATCAACTTTGTAAGAATATTTGTTCCAGATTGTGCATAGATTGTAAAACCACTTCAAAGAATGATTAAAAAGGATGTTCAGTTTAAGTGGACATCATTGGAGAAGGAAGTTTTTGAAAATATTAAAGCTGCTATAGCCACTACTCCATCTCTGTGGAGTCCATATTTCTCCAAAGTTTTTTGTTGTATACATTTGCATTTGACCACTCTTTAGCACCAGTGCTCATGCAAAAGGAGGAGAAAGGGGATGAATACCCTGTTGCATTCATGAATACTAGGTTACAAGGTTTTGAACTGAACTATCCTCTGGTGGACAAGAAAGATTTTGTTGTCCATAAATCCATCAAACAGTCCAGATCTTATATCCTAAAAAATCATACTAAATCCACCGTCCAACACCCAGAAGTAAGGTCTCTCTTAGTTCAAAAAGAACTTGTTGAAAGACGAGGAAATTGGATGACGACTCTACAAGAGTATGACCTCGAATTCAAACCAGATAATGTTATGAAAGGTCTAGGCTTATATAAGTTAGTGACATAAGGAGTTGATGATGAAGAACCTACAATGTATACTCAACAGGTTCCATATGTCCCAGCCAATGAAATATCCTATTACAATGATCTTAAATATTAGTTACAACATGGCACTATTCCATATCACCTCAATTCTAAACAGAAGAGGGAACTAAGACTGAAATTCTCACAGTATCAGTTGTTACATGGCATCTTGTTCATAAATAGTTATGATGAAGTGTTACTCAGGTGCCTTGAAAAATAAGATGTTTGTAATGTCCTGAAAGATATGCATGATGGACCAACTGGTGGTGATTTTTGGGGAGACAAAATATCCCACAAAGTGTTGAGAGCAGGATATTACTATCCCACACTCTTGAAAGATGGTCATGCACACTCAAGGAGTTGTGAAGCATGTTAGAAATCTATAGGAAGGGAATGCAAAGTTGTTATTCCCGTCCAACCTGTAGTTGTAGAAGAATCATTCGAACAATGGGGTCTAGACATCATTGGTGAAATAAATCATCATTCGTCCAAGAAACACAGGTATATTATGACCGCTTCCGATTAATTCACATGTTGGATTGAATCAATACCTTTAGTCAAAGTGAATGAAGAGGTAGTAATCAATTTTCTTGAGCAACACATCATCACAAGGTTCAAAATCCCTAACTCTTTAATGTTTGATAATGCTACTTACTTCTCATCCTTGATGTTATCTGAGTTTGCATTAGAAAAGGGAATCATTTTAAAGTACTTAACAAATTACTACCCCCAAGGTAATGGTTTAGCAAAATCTACAAAAAAGAACATCATCTGTATCCTTAAGACAGTCGTAGTTGACCACAAGAGAAATTGGGAAAATGCTTAGCATAATTCTCTATGGGTTGATTGTTTCACTTCTAAATCTTCCATAGGAACTTCACCTTACTTCCTTGTTTATGGGAAATAAGTTGTTCTACCCTTCCAAATCACACAACAGTCTTGCGGAAGAGAATGCCCTGTCATCCAATGATGCATCGACACCTTGCTAAATCTCGAAGAAAGCAAGTTTGAAAGTCACCAATAGATAGTAAAACACTAGTTTGATCAAAAGTATGCTGGTGAGAAAGAGTTCCAAGTTGGGGACTTATTTCTAAAATGGGACAAGACACATGAAGATAAAGGGAAACATTCAAAGTTCCAACAACTTTGGCTTGGTCCTTACCCCATTAAGGAAAATATTGGCCAAGGCAACTTTCAATTACAAAACCTTCAGGGTGAAGTTGATTCTCTCCCTGTAAATGGCCAAATCCTCAAACACTGCATCGGTTAGCCATTGAGGCTTCTGATCACTTGTACATAAATAAAATCTTGTTTTTATTTTTTTTTCTTTCATTTATTTTGGTCCTCTTAAGTTCTTTTTGTGTCCTAGCATGTTTTGGTTAGTTCATTTTAATCTTCTTAATAACTACCTTGGTGATTTTTAACCCCCCCCCATAACTCAACACTAGTCACATATATAAGCGTGGCACATCTGGTGCAGATAGCCTAAATATCTATGTGACATAATGTTAAATCCACATATTTCCCTAGACATGTAAGCCCATTGTGCACTATCACAAGTCATAATCCAGTGGAGGAACATAGCTTATCAATACAATAAGACGTTGGAGAGAAACAGAGAGCCAAGGCAATTCACTTAACAACATATTACTATGTTATATGAGATAAACAAAAATGATCTAGATGAAATTTATGCAGTATATCAAGAATCACAACTGAGGAAGTTTGCTCATCTATAATAAATTCACTAGATATCACTATCACAGGTTCCATCCCTAGTGCCTTTAAAGGTTAACGGGAATCCCCCCATCCACCTATCTCTTTAAACAAAAGAGAATAAAAAATTATAAAAGTTAAAGGCTTGGGGAAAGGATTTCCAGATCACATGGGACATGCAAGTATCTTCGTCGGGGCTATGGATGCTCGTTGGAAGCGGAGCAACGCTTATGACACTTGGGTGACTCTGTCGAGGCTATATATGCTCGCTGGCAGTAGAGTGACACCAGATAAATGCACTATGACTTGTATTCTCAACATTATTGAGGTTTTGTTCCCATTATACTACCTACATCTTCCTTTATATCCATTTATCATATGAATAGAAATCAATTTGTAAGCAATATGGTAATTGGAAAATTCTCACTCCTCTTTGAGTCACCTCAGTTCTTTCAAAACCCAAGTTATGGGACCTATCTTTTCTCTCTTATTATTTTTCATGATGAGAGAACCCTTCCTAAATTATGTGTGGACATCATATTACAAAGATTCATGGCTTTGCCCTATGTTTCACCATTTGTTGTGAAAAGCACTACAACCCTCCATTTTCTCTCTTTTATCCTGTATAACCCCCTGAAAAGTGGAGCCCCTCATATTTTGATCCTAAGAGAAATTTTTATGGGCCTCTATCTCAAACTTAAGATCCTTAGAAGAATCATATTTTCCTGATAAAATCATGTTTGAATGAAATCATTTGAAGACTTGGTTTTTTAAACCCAAACAGTTGAAATTGACAAAGTTAATAAGAACTCCTCTTATTAGAATCAGAGGAGTTACTTCAAACTCCTTCGATTCGTATCAGATGATTTCTTTACTTCGTTGATGATATGTAATGTTATTTCACAAGTTAGAGGAAGCTCCTTCGATACAATTCAGAGGAGTTAGTTTTAACTCCTCTTATTTGTATCAGAGGAGTTTCTCCCATCGCTTCTGATATTATCGAAGCACTTGTCTTCAAGCTCTCTGACCTCAACCTCTCAACCTGCCCACATTTAATGCCAAAAAGGACAAAAATCTATATAAATGGATCATGGCCAAGGTTATTTATATCCTTCCGAATAAGATTGAGTGATAAAATATTTTAAAACATCAAGCACCCCAAGCCGTTCAGTTCGAGCTTGAAACTTATTTGTGACCTCCACATGGTGCTAGGATCCAGGTAAGGGAATATTTTGTTTGCTTATTTTAGGGTGAAGTTTAGGTTTCCTTTCAATTTCTTACTTTCCATTTCATTTTTCTTTCTTCATTTCCTCAATCTATCAGTTTTTTCCCACCGCCATACCCTTGGTTAGCTCTACAATCAACATATGCCAATGTGTTGTGCACCCTCTTATCGTTACCACAATTTTTTATTTCTCCCAGAAACACTTTATAGTAGGCCCTAATAACAATCATGAAGACATTGTTTCTTCGACATTAGAACGAATCTGTAAGTCTTGTATACTCTTGTTGATCCATGCAGTTCTAGATCGAAAGAGGTCTTGGTAACCCTTTCGATGTGATTGGAATAATTCCAAGCGAATCTCCCGATTTAACACTCGTTTCCAATGAAATCATACTAAAAGTCTTACCCTAACTATCGAAAAAACTTAGAGTTCTTTCCATTGGAAAAATTACTACTAGCTCCTCCAATGCCATCAAAGGAGTTACAAACATTTCCTCCGCACTTCTTGAAATACTTAGGCATAACTATTTCAACCATATCAAAGGAGTTACTCTCAACTCCTTTGATATGATCAGAAGAGTTTCAATTGACATCGACAATATTTACGCGCATTCAATACTTTTGCTAAACTCTTCCGATGACTTATCAGAATAGTTGTGATTAAATCCTTCGAACGCATAGAAGGAGTTCTTACTAAATCCTTTGATGTGATCAGAGGAGTTTTCTTAAGATCTTCAATCAGAACTTTTTCAACCATCTCCCAGCTTGTATAGAAAAACTTAGCATAAACCTCTCCAACCTAGATCGGAGAAGTTAACATCTAGACCTCTAATTTTTCTTTTCAAAATCCTGTTCTCCACTCTTTCCTCCCCAATTTTTACCAAGTTTCTTAAGAACGTTTGCCATTATCCTGACATATTCATAGGACGACTCTATTTTTCCAAATAGTCCCAATAAATCCTCGGGTATTCCTAATCATTTAGTTGCATTGAATGGTACGTTATATCCTATTATGCACTCTGAACTTGTTTTTTTGGTAGGTTCTAACATGTCACCATGCAAGAAAATGATAAGAAAGGCATCAAGAACCGAAGCCTCTGGCAGTTCTCAGTAAGAAGGAGAGATAGAGATTATTGGGGCCACATATGATGATACAAATGGACTTCTGGAAAAGGATGGAGAAACATTGAAATGCGAAGAAGTTTACCACATGTTTAAAAAATCAAATTTCTTCACCAAAGATAAAGTTCCAGACGAGCTTCAAGCGTTCAAAAATATTAGAAAATCAGGGATCTTCAGGGTAGCAGCACATCTAAAAGTCTCCCTTTCGCTAATTCCATCTCCTGGATTTTGAAGAACGCCAACATAAGCAATATATACATCTGCAACACAAGAAAGGAGCCCATATCTTCTTTTAGGGAAGAATTTTTAGCCAAATGCTATCACATTGAGGAGGGAAGCACAAGATTGGATGGTAAAATCCTAAGTGAGTTTGAGTATACACTGAAATATTTGTTCCCTAAATGGTATAAGGCAGACAATAAATTTAAATATAGACCTAAAATTCTATACCCCGTGAGTGCCTTAAGAAGACCCTACCAATATTTGGTAGCCATGTTGTGCAGGTTATACGAGGAACCCAATGCAACACAATTCCCTATATCATACATGCATTTTATTTATTTCTACATGGATGTGGGGAATTCATTCAATTGGGAAAACATATTATCCGAGAATCTCATGACTTCTATCTCCATAGTAAATTAAGCCCAATCGGTAATGTTCCCTAGCTTCCATATGTCCTCGTACCTCCTGGACATAATGTGTATATCTCAAAAGTACTCTAACATGGGATGGAGTTGGTTACCTATCGACCATGAAATCCACATATATTTCAAAGTTCTATGGGAGAGAAAATACCATGTGGAGTACCAAAGGATATGTGATCACTTCCTTGCTCCATTATATGAATTCATCTTTTGTACCACGCCCCCGTGAATAACCGAGAAAGCCATAACAGTTATAAGAAGCATCGGGGATTGGTATCTTATGGATCATGGTACTTACATAATAATATATGGTTCGATTAGGCCACCACATATACTTCCATGATTCGTACTCAAAAATCTCGTCCTTCAGGAAGTAGCATATCAAACTATTATGCAGGGAGTTGGATGGATGTTGTATAGATTGAAGAAAGAAATTTGTCCCCCACTACCTCTGTATGTTGGAAATTATTTCTTTGAAAATACTAAACAAGCCCAGGAAGAGGTAGATACCCTTCTTTCCTATCACTTCGGGGAAGAGAGATTCAAAAGAAATGATCCTAAGGGTATTTTCAAGGAACATTTCAATAACATCAGGTTTCCTTATGAGTATACTACATATCTGTGGGAAGAGGACGAAGTACACTGGAACGCCAGAACATATGATGAATTTATTTTCACCAATCATAGCCATCCGAAAGGAAGGATTGCAGATGAGGAAAGTCCAAGGGAAGCAGCCAGGAAAGAGGCAGAACAAGAAGTTGGGCACCTCTCCCCTATTTCCATATCATCACACTCAAGATTGGAAGAGGGAGAGGAAGAGGTACCAACAGAGAAAAAGAGGAGGGATAAAGAATATTTTTTAAAGAATAAAAATGGCGTGAAGAAGCGAAAGATTGAAGCTGACAAAGCTAGAGCTAAAGCTGAAGCAGAAGCAAAATCCACAGGGGAACATGAAATGACGGAACAAGCAACAACAAATCAAGTAGAGAAAGAAAAAAAAAAATCAATAAACAAAGTTGTTGAAGAAGAAAGACAAAATAAAAACACAAAATACAGAAGGGACGACACATGTCCCATGGAAGTGGACATCTCGAGAACGTCTATTGCAGGTATAAAAACAAATTTGATAGGAAGAGGTTTAAGACTCGAGCTCTAGGAGCCATTTCAACCTAGCGAAGTGTTGGATCTAAGGAGCTTCACTTATGATAGTAAGATTGGTAGGATCATGCAAGAACGGGTAAATAAATTGTTGGTAACTGAATAAGCCCCTATCTCAGTAGTTACCCATGTCCCAGTCACAGGAGATGTCAGAGAAGACCCCGTTACCACAACTAAGGCTGGCTCCACTTTCATGAATGCCAACATAGACAACATACAAAGGTTATGCCGACAAAATGAAGAAAAGGATTCAAGCATCAAATAACTGGAAGCAATACTTTAGTAGGTAAATATTGATGAGAGGAGCCTCCAAAGCTTCAAAGTCAGCGCTGAAAAGGTCATAAACAAGCTAGAAGGATCTCTCATTGACATGTATGCCCATATGCACCTCTTCCAAAATGTGGCTACAATGGTCATTGAGAAAAATAATCACGTACAAATGAAGTTGTCGCAATACAACACCATTCACAAAGGTGTATCAGACATAGATGAATGGATAGAAGAGAATCCAGATGCACCACCTGAGCTTTATCGGCCATCAAAAGCAGAGAGAAAGACATATTTATATGCATTGGATCATTGCCAACATATAATACAAATGGATGATAAAGAAGTCACCAGATCTATGGAAATATGCTTGAGGATCCATAAAGCTACCCAAGAACTTATGAGGAATGGATAACTCCCAAGATTAGATGAACTTGGGAAGAACCTGGTGATAGAAGAACTAGTGAATGTAGTACATGATAGCACCAACAGTAGGAAGGAAGTAGTTGAAGAAACTGCCTTCGTCTCCATAGATCTCATTGATCAACACTTTCTACAGCCATTAAATATTCATACCATGGTATAAGATTTCACGATGAAACTGGAAAAGGATATGGCCACTCTCGAGGACAATATTGTGTTGATCAATGCAACATTAGAACAACTATCATACATAAGGATTGAATCACTATATGATCAACTGAAATTTTGGAGAGCCTACCTGAGCAACAGAAATCCATAAGAAAAGGACAAAATACTTATTTTTGTTTTTTCCTTTTCCTAACCAATCCCAATTTCGTCTCATTATGTACACTTGTCATTAGGAATGAAAAGGTGAACAAGTTTTGTAACTACTCCTTCAAGAAGAAGATGAAGAGTCACATAGGGGTTACTAAACATTTGTATAAAATAGAATAGAAGCCCATTTCAAAATTACTTTTTGGCTTTTCAAGCAATGTATAGACTCAAGAATTGATTCAAGGACTTATACTTTGTTAATGAATATTGAGAAGCCCTTAGGGCCAGTTGTGATAGAAGGAATTCTTGTGTATGATCAAATATGATCTGAGAACTATTTCTGGTAAAGATGGGAATTGTTCCTATGGAATGTAAGAATGCTATGTTGTGATAGAATAACTCTCATACAATCTGTGTTATTCTTCAGTTTAGAGTATTTATTTAAATATCTTAATTCCTTGAGATTTATGATTTGTTAATGTATGCATTATTGTAGTCTAGACTACTCTAGTTATACGTATTTGTATACACTTGTTTCTAATCTTTCTCTTTTATATCATTTATATGTGTAGAAGTAGTGTAGGACTTGGCTTCAACTTACAACTCACTGGTCACTTTAGTATGCTCCTAGCTAAGATAGGTTAAAGTAGGTTAGTGTTAATCTAGCTTGCATTTCATACATAGTCTTCATATACATATTTACATTTCATATCCACTCATCACCCACCCTCATTGGAAAACCGGTGTGCAACCAACCAAAATCCCAAAAAATAGTAACAATGGCATCTAGGCCAAATTCTGAATGGGTCTCCTAATCCAAACGATGTATAGTCTATTTGGGACTCTGTACCGGGGATAACCCCTTGCTCTTTTCGAGTGAATTTGAACCCTTCAACAGAATATAAATACACTATTCCAAAATATGATTCCTTAAATACAATATTTTCCAAAACATCTCTCCAATGGTTGTACTCATGCCTCATTCTTAGTTTTGAGCGTAAAGTTACAACATTCACATGCTGCAATTTCCACCTTCTTAATACTACATAATTATTTTATTAATTTATGAGAAACTTTTAGTGTCCAATTTAAAGTTCTGGGTGGATATATGTGTTCTCCTCCTCGACACCTTTCTAATGTCTTTTCGTTTTCTCAAATCCAAGCTTTGAATTTAAAGTTATGGTTCGGGGAAGTCTTGATTGTTTTTCCCAATTTATCCATGTATGCTACATGTATCTTATTTCTCTTCTTGCACATTTTTACATATCTATATCCCAAATATGGATCCATGGATGTCTTCTACGGTTCATAATATTTCTATAGATTTCTCATGTGCCTCAACCAAACTTCTAAGCAAGGGGTTATTCCCTTTGGAATTAGACAGGTCCCAAAATTTTACCTCAATTGTTTTAGTCGTAACTTTCTCATGTGAGTTCTGTTTTGTGCTCATAATAGCTCATTAGATTGCTCTCTCTGAGTCATTTTATATATATTCTCATGGTTTTTTTTTCTCCTAAAAACGTTGTTTAGGGCCTAAAAATTTCCCCGCAAGTTAATGACCTTCAAAAACCTGAAAATTTCATAGAAAATTGACTATTTTTAGTGTTTTAAGAATCCTTTAATTTGAGCCATCGATCTCAAATCGAAAGAAATATTGATCGTTGATCCGCTCTCTATTGACAATAAGTGATCATATATTCCTTATTATAAACCAAACTTTCCCACCAATCTCCCTGATGCCCAATCATCGACCATCGACCATCAATCATTTCTCTTCACAAATCAAAAGTCGCCCACAAATCGCATTGATCCTCGATAATCGACGATTGGCCATTGGTGAAAACCTTTGACGACCAACTTAGTTACAATTTCACCAAACCCCGACCATTGGTTGTCGATCATCTCTTGTCCGATGTGGAAACTATGATGACATGGCATGAAATGTCATCCCGAGGCAACGACTTGGCTGACATGGAATGATACATGGATGTTGGCATGGAATGCAACTTCATCACCCTCTTTTCCTGTATCGATGATCAACCATTTCTCTTGGATGAATTTAAAAAACCTTGCTAAATTTGTCAATGCCTAATCATCGACCATCAACGATCGAAGATTTCTCTCGGTCAAATGAAAAATATCACCAAATTTTGTCGATCTATGATCATCAACCATTAGTGATCGACGATCCCCTTTGGATGCATGAAACCTTCACCAAATTTTCTCAATCCTCGACTGTCGGTCATAGATGAATTTTGTTGGCAAACTTCGACACTTAGAAATTTTGGCCAAATTCCCAGATGATTATGGATCATCGATCTCCCACTCAAAATCATCTCATCTATTGATTATGTTCTAACATCCCAATGAATGAAATGGATCTAGACCATCGATTTATCTCATCTTCCCAATTGCTCAAAATTAATTTCGGTTGTCGATCTAGTAACTTTGAAAACATTTGAAGTTTTTAAATTTATTAAAATGAATTTGGTTCATTGATATCGAGATCGAACATGATCTTGATTCATCATCTTTGCCCAAATTCTACAGTGGCCAAATAAACATGAATATCAACCTTGCAGGTCAATTTTAACTCTGGAATACGACCGATTAATGCCATTAAACATTTCAAACATTTTTTAGGCAGCTAAATATTGAATTTTTCCACGAATTTGGGGATTTCCGCTATGTCTCTCCACTATTTTCCCTAAATTCGCCCAGTCTAAATTCTGTAACAATGAATTTTCCCAGATCCACATTGATTCTTGGCCCATATGGGTCGAGTGTTGAAACAATAGCTCTGATGTCTCTCTATGACATAGCCAACCCCCCAACTAGGTCACATCACTGCTAAAACAACTCAATAAAAATGTATGATACCAAATCTAAATGTTGAAATAAAACACATCATGACATTCTAGCTCATGCAATTTTCTATGCTACTTAAAAATGTAAATGCAACTACTTTAACTGTGCATAAAAACAACTAACCAACATACAACAACATTCAACCACAAAAATAGATATTTGAATGCATCATTCTGCTCACAAAAAGTAGCATTTAACTAAGATAACTCAGAGTAAATTGCTCAACAAATATATCAACATTTAACATGAATAAACATAGCAGATAAGAATGCTTATCTTATAAAAGTATGCAACTCGTTGTAGAGTACGGACGTTCCTCCCAACATTAGACATGTTATTCCAATTCTCAATAGCAAATCACCCTCTAGTTGGGGCTATTAATCCACAGGAGATGGTGATCCCTAAGGCTAGCTAATGCCCCCCTCTCAAACAGTCAAACTCACAACTAATTCTTGTCCACCCGCCCTCTTCTCCTCAACCTGCACAACCCAAGGGATGGAATCCCCCTTCACTACTCATAGTCCCTCAGGCCTTTCCACTCCCCTCTAGGGATTCCAACATAGGTTGGACAAAAATTCTACTTGTTGGGACCTCAGGAATTCGACAACTGCAACATGAATTTGCCTAGCAAAAAAATGCATGCTTCCTTGGTGATTTTTGAACAACAAGTTACTCTCAGGTTCACATCCTCTTTCTGCATGAATTTTCAGCTCCCAAACAAATGCTAAATTTTCCCACAACAACTACCATCAAGCTTAAGCACTTAGAACTTATTTTCTACCCAGAAAATTCCATGTAAAAAACTAAAAACGTGAATGTTTAATGATTCTAGTCTTCTTACCATACAAATTTCCTCTCTTTCTCTTAGTTGCTTGACTTGCACAAGTTGATTGTACTCAACCCCCATGCTCTCAATAACTATGAGATGTGACTCTCACACCCACCCTCTTACATGAATTCAATGATTGGGCTCTAGAAGACTCAACAACTGATGGAAGGTCCATGGTAAGGATAATTTAGAAAGAAATAAGAAATGTGTTTTGGTTTAATAGACATGGGTAAACTCTTCCCCCATTGTAACCCTTTCCTCTCTTGTGGAAACTTATCCCCCAAATCTTTGCCCATGTCCATCTGCAACTAACAATACATTTTATTTGTTATATTAAATTTACATTATTTATTCAGTCATACATTACATTTACAATATACTTCACTAGTTTGGGGTTTGAAAATGGAGATGTTATACTTAAACTCAATATTTTTTAATAAAATTTGTTGGATAAGTATAATAATATGTCCTTGAAAACACCTCCAAACTTTAGAGTCTAAATCAAATAATTGAAGGTGTGATGGTCTAAATATTGTGGCCTTCTCACTGTTGAAATATGTAAATATGGAAAAAAAAAAACTAATTTTATGTATGTAATATTTACAAATATTGGGGATGCTCCTAAATATGTAGGTGAAAACAAGATAATATCTCAAGATATTAGAAGTATAAATAAAAATGGATATGGAAAATATAAAAAAAAAATGATTTACTAAGATATGTAGTGTAAATGGAAAAAAACAAAAATGGTTGCCCAAGTAGTGTAAATGAAGTGGCCGCCTACGATATGTAGTATGTAGTGTAAATGGAAAAACAAAGAAAGGGAGGAGGTTAATTTGAAAAGTGTAATGGAAAGGGGTTTCAACAAAAGCATTTTTAAATGTAAAATAAATTAAAGATATTCTATAATATATTGATTGTGTAAATTTTATGACAAATGTTTAAAAATAATAGTAGTGGATAATCAATCTATGAAATAAATTTTGTAGTGATTCATTAAGAAAATTTATGTAATTTAACCATGTTACATTATGATTTTTTTTTAAATCATTTTTATATAAAATTTAATTAAAATTTAAAAAAATATATATCAAAATTATAAATATTAGTTGTTGAGATTGTATAATTTAAATGTAATGGGGTTTTTTTAAGGGTGTTGAATCCATTTTTGTAATTAAAGATACAAATTCAACAATGAAAAAATACAATTTCAACAATTCTTTTATAAGCAGATTATGATAATAATTGTTAAAATAATACAAATCATAAAACATTTAAACTTCTCAATAACAAAAAAAAATGTAATAAAAAATATGAAAAATAATCCATTTAACACACAAAGACAAACAACTCCTATAATGCTAGAAGATTTGTTACAAAATGTGAAAAAATCATAAGTATCCTAGTGGCAAGTTGTGTGCACCTAAGGTTGATACCAGTAATGTGCACATTCTCCAAACTAGGATGAAGTCCAAGCAACTATAGATACCTTATTTTGCAAGTTAAAGTCTTACATCATTATCGCTCTATGGTGCTGCACATATATTATTGTTATGGACATGAGAGTGAGAGGCATAAGTAACCAAGCCCCTTCCATAATGTTAACGCGAGAAATGGAGAAGTAAAGGGTTTTGAAATGCATAATTTTAATGATAGCATTGGGATATTTGAAATGCATAATTTTAATTTTTTTCTCAATGGTTTCTAAATATTTTTATTAAAACTTTTTATACGGATTTAGTAGTATATGTTTTTTGTGTTCCACTTTCTTTTTAGGTGGCATATTTTTTTGGCTTCTAAAATAATTCTCTATACGCTTACAAAATATTTTTTTAGCTTATGCTTATATTATTTCGTACATCTTTCCAAGGTTGCCTCAATTACTATTGATTCATTTTCTTTATGGTTTTGTTTCAATCAGAGTAGTGCATACATGTTTGAAACGATCAATTTCTTAGAATTGTGGGAACTCACGAAAGAGATATTAGACTTCCCTTATATGCATTTGATGATAAAAAGATTTACCTTCCTTGACCCCAGGAGAGGATAGTGGTTTACCTTTCTCATGAAGATGGAATCTTTCATATACACTATATGGAACACATCAATGGGTACAATACCCACCTCTAGTTCATGAATAAAGTTTTTATAAATAGAAAATTTAAACTTAGTAAACTGTTTGATAACGTTTAAATCTACATTCTTATTTACCCATCCCAAGAGATATGGATGAGCATGATTGTGCACCTCTAAGCCAAACTTACATACCAAGAACTTTGCAATGAGATTGCTTTACGAACTAATATCGAATAGAGCATCTACTTTGTTCTTCTTGATCTAAATCTTGATATGGAACAACTTTGTTATCTCATTCTCCTCATTTTAATAAAGGATACTTAGGTCCACCACCTTCTACACTGTTGTGCAGACTATTTTCTTATCCACATCTAAGATGATTTCTTTCTCCTTTCTTGCTTCCATGCTTATAAGAGTCTTCTTCATGCATTGCACCCTAGTTATAATTGTTGGGATTCAAATCTAGATGCAACATCAAGCATTTTTCGGTAGTGTGACCACCAATGTTGCAATGGTCACATTTGTTGTTAGGGTCCTTGCACACATTTTTAGTGGTGACAATCTTCTTATTTTCCCCTTAACCCTTCTTTAAAGTGCCTCGTTGGTTAGGGCGCTTCAAACCACTTGATTGCCCCTTTTTCTTGTCAAAATTAATGTATTGGATCTGCACATGACTAATCTATATCCTTGGGTTTAAATGGCATAAGGTTACTCCTTATGTGATTGTAAATGCCACCCATATACTCAATGACCATTCCTAAGTTCTTGGGAGAGCTCCCCAACTTATTGGCAACTTTCTTTTAGAAATATATAGTGTACTCTTGTATATTATTTCCTTGCCTTTGTCAATAGTAGTTTCGTTGAATCCTCTAGTCATTTTCATACTTGATAGAAAGAACGGGACTTGAGGAATTGTTGAATACCTCCCACTCAGTTACTGATGGGTTTTTGTTCAACCTAAGGGTCGTGACATAACTTTCCCACCTATTAGTATGTGCATAAAATTCTAGCTTAAGTGTGGAGAAATTTATTTTATGCTCATTCCCTACATGATGCACACAAAAATGTACTAATCTATAAACTATCATGGATATTCCACTAGAACAGTTCGTCACAACAGATCTAATAAATAAAACCGAAATCTACCTATGAAGGTTAAATTCCTTTATATTTACAAAATATTTGGTTATTGATTTTCTATTTATGCATGAAATAGATAAAATTCAGAAAATAAATAACATTAAAATACAATTGCACACCATCCAAAAAATGACATAAGATATGACCTAGGAAACCCAATACTGGAGAAAACCCAACTAGAAGGTGAGGTTGTGCTGCTCTCTTTTCTTTGATATATAAATGATGAAAGTACAAACAAAGAGGCACTCTCCGTGGAGTTTCTTTTGACCCATGGCCTGTATGGATGCTATAGAATCTCTCCTCCACTGTTATGCTCACATAATACCACTCTCATATGTTTTTCTCATCTATGGAACAAGATACAATGCAAAATAATGGAACCTCTTCTCCTCCTAATGGCCCTGTGTTTAACATAGCTCGATAGCCATATAGGGGTAGGTTTTTTACTTCCTCAACCCTCAATTGTGGTAGGGTTTTGAACCTTATATAATATTCTTTAAATTCCTCACATGGATAGCCCCATATGCATGAGTAATGGGGACTGATGTGGCATCCTCTCATACCATGGTGGTCAACACGATAGGTCAACTTGCGAGAGGCATAACTTTTGCATACGAACTCCAATTGACGAATGATTTGCACTGTTGGAAAGGTCTCAGAGTGTAGAAAACCATCAAGGGTGTGTTGATTTTTCAATAAGCTAGGATCAATCATGAATTCCATTCCATTTTAATCATTTTAATTGAACCATAAACAATTTGTTGAAGCAACCAAGATCAGAAGAAGAAATACCATGCACAAGTACACAAGAAGTATCCTGGGAAACCCTTCTCAACAAGGGAAGAAAATACAACCAATACTTTTCTATATTCTTCAAGATAAATACCTCCCACACCATAAACCTAGCACACAAAAGGGTTCTCACAAAACCTAGAAGACTAGCGCCCAAGAGGGGTGTGCACTTTTCCCAAGAACAAGTACTTGTTGAAATTTGCAAACTCGCACTTGTGTTATATTCCTTAATGGGGAATTTACCTTTATTTATATTATACTGAGCCCATCAACAGTAGTGTCTATTGGCACAATAGGGCCGACCTCAATAACTCAAAATATAATTAATAATTACCATATTAATTATCTTTTACATTAATTATCTTTCACTTTATGGTGGGGCCAACCTGTACCCTTTACATCACAAATAGGGTTATAGGTAAGTCTGACTCTTGTACAATATAGCAAGGGGTCTCATACACCCACTAGTTCTCAGCCATTGGGGGCACATCCATCTATTCTCAACCACAAGGATGTCCACATCTCTATCTCCCTGCGTCTCACAGGAGAACCACATTCACTAGTGCTCAACCACTAGGATCACGTTCATCTGTGCTCAGCCACAGGCACATCCAACTCAACATATCTCTTTCTCACTGTGTTTCACAGGAGAATCATCTGGAGTATCACATCATCTCAAGTCTCTATACAGAGGAGACTAGTACATTGTTTCATCTCTTTCTTAGAGAGAACGACACACAAAACTCATGGAATTCCCCACACAGGGGCACACAACATTCCATCTCTGTCTCGGAGAGGAACCACACACCTAGTTCATGGGCTTCCTCACCCCACACAGGGCCACAACGTTCCATATCTGTCTCATATAGGAACCACACACCCATCTCATGGAATTCCTCACCCCACACAGGGACACAACGTTCCATCTTTGTCTCAGAGAGGAACCACACACCCATCTCATGGGCACACCCAACTCATGGGCTCCCTCTCAGGTCGAATCACTCACTCTATATCCTGGAGGATGTATCACACATCTATAATCATCAAAACTCCCTCTCATCTAGGGAGACATTCTCCACCAGGCCAAGTCTCTCGCAGAAGTACTCAAACTTCGTGTTGGCAAGCGGTTTGGTGAAGATGTTTGTAATCTGATGATGGGTAGGAATGTAATGCACGTGTACTATTTTCCTCTACACCATGTCTCTGATATAGTGATATTTTATCTCTATGTGTTTCGATCTATCATGAAACAAAGGGTTCTCAGAGAGCTTCACACAGCTCTGGTTATCACAATGAATAGTAGTAGGATCCATCTCATGATCGAATAAATCTATCAGAAGTTTGTGAAGCCACACTGCTTCGCGGAATGCCACACTCAATGATATGTACTATGCCTCTGCGGTACTCAATGCAATAGATATTTGTTTCCCGCTACACCAGGAAACCATGCCAGACCCTAAAGTAAAGCAACATATCCCTCCAGGCTCAAGTCTACACTGGATGCATATATCAAGCCATATACAAGTGTGCCTTGTAGGTATATAAATACATGTTTTCTTTCTATTTAGTGAGTCTGTCTCGATTGGCTCATGAACTGGCTAAGCACATTCACTGCATAACATATATCAGGTCCGGTGTTAACTAGATACATCAGTGATCCAATCAATTGTCTATACAAGTGTGGATCAATCTCTCCTAAATCAACATCACTCATCTTCCTTAAATACATCACCATTGGTGTAGGCATGGATTTGCATTCTGTCATACCAAAATTTTTCAATATCTCCACAATATATTTTCCTTGACTCGGGAAAATCTCATTTGTCCTCTTACATACTTCTAGTCCCAAGAAGTAATGCATTAAAACTAAATCCTTCATCTCAAATTTAGCAGTCGATGCTTGTTTGCATTCAACAATGAGTCTCTTTGAACCGGTGAGGAAAAGGTCGTCCACATATAGGACCAAGATTAAGCACTCGTTTCCATCAATGTGATAATATAGGTTTGGATCAACAACACTTGTTGAAGCCCAAACTCATCAAGAATCCATCCATTTTCTCGTACCAAGCACGAGGTGATTTCTTTAGTCCATACAGGGATTTCTGCAACCTACACACACGAGATTTTTTGTTGTGTATAACGAATCCTTTTGATTGCTTGTTATAAACTTCTTCCTCAATTTCACCATTGAGAAAGGATGTCTTTACATGCATCTGTTGTATATTCCAACCCATGGAAGAAGCTAGTGCAATGATGGAATAGATGGAAGTGTATCGGGATACTGGAGAAAAAGTCTCATCATAGTCAACTCCCTCTATTTGCAAGAACTCTCTGGCTAAAAATCTCGCTTTGTATTTCTCAATGCTTCCATCAGCTGCATGCTTGATTTTATAAATCCATTTGGAAGTCACTACGGATTTTCCTTATCGTCTCAGAACTATATCCCATACATCATTTTTCAATATAGACTGATATTCTTCTTTCATGGCATATTTCCATACCTATTCACCTGAATATTCTCCATGACAAGGAGGCTCAGAGTCAATGATGTGGCTCATGGCTAAAAGGTAGCTTGAGAATATCTTTGATCTCTTTCTTTCTCTAGTTTTCCCTTAAGGGGTTGTATGTCTCTCTGCTTCCTGTAGAGTTTTTCAGGCCCAAGCATGCCTTTTATGTCCTACTGCAATATCTCTGGGCATGTCAATTGGAGCAATTGGATCAGCTGGAACAACTAGAATAATGTTTGTCTCCCTCTAAAATGTTGAAGGGGGAGAAGGTATTTTCTCACTATCAATATCCATCTGAGATTCTCTGGATCTTTGGAAGGCTATCTCTTCTTCAAAAGTAACATCTCTTCTTATCTCAATCTGTCTCTGACCAGGAATGTAGATCTGATATGCCTTCGAGGATTCACTGTAACCTACAAATGTACCCTTTCTCCCTGAAGGGTCTAGCTTGGATATCTTCTCTTTGGGTACATGAAAATATACTCGGCACCCAAATATCCCGAAGTTTCCAATTTCAGGCTTCACTTCAGTGAAGGCTTCTTTTGGAGTTATGTTCTTCAATATATGATGAGGACTCATGTTCTAAACATACATTGTTTCCATGCATTCTTCTGCTCATAGATTCATAGTTGGAATCTGATCATGTATCATTTCTTTGGTTTCTTCAATGATAGTTCTGTTCTTCCTTTTTGCAACCCCATTTTGCTAAGGATTGTAAGGAACAATGAACTCCCCCTTGATCCCTGCTTCAATACAAAAATTGTTGAAATATTTGGAGGTGTATTCTCCTCCATTATATGATCTTAGAACCTTGATATTTTTTTCGGACAGGTTCTCAACTTGATCTTTGACTTATTTAAATTTATCAAGGACTCCATCCTTGTTCTTTAGGAAGTAAATCCAAGTTTTCTGAGAGTGATAATCTATGAAGAGTACATAGTACAAGTACCCATTCAGAGATGCAACAGTCATTGGCCCACACACATATGAATGTATCAAGTCCAATATTTCCTTGGATCTATTGTCACTGCTCAAGAAGGACCTTTTAACATTCCTCCCAAGAGAACAACCTTTGCAAACACCTTTATGTTGAATCTGTATCTCTAGAAGACCTATTACCATTTTCCTTAGAGATGGGAGAGCTCTATAATGAATGTGAGCAAGTCTTCTATGCCATAGCTCAGTCTAGTTGATAGTGTCATGTAACGAGGCTTGGAGTGGTCTGATGGTTAATCTGTACAAGTTTCTTTCTTGAACACCAATTACCTTGGTAGAATTTATGTGTGAGTCTTTATGCCATGCAATAACTCTTCCTTCTAAAAAGGTAACCTTGTAGATTTTGTCTTCCAAGGCAGAAATGAAGACAAGGTTCCTCTTCATTCCAGGTACATATAGTACTTCATTTAGTTGAATATGTATATATGAATCTAGTTGGAAGGTATAAGTTCCAACTCCTTTCACATTATATCTGGCATCATCTCCAAGGACAACATGTAGATGTGTCTCTTTCTCAACAAAAATTGTTAGGTGATCTCTAAAACCGGTCATGTGCCTAGAGGCATCACTGTCAATTAACCAAGTATTATCATTGGTAGGGACCATACATGAGAGTGTTTTGATGTTGATGTCTTCATCTCCTTGAAGTCTTGGCTTCCAGTAACTGAGTTTTCTTGATCCACCAATCTTGTCTTCCATCATGATTTTGTTCATCATATTTTTAGATTCTTCACAAACCCTATTCAACTAGGCTAGAAAAACTAACGTCTAGGATAGGCTAGAAATTTTTGATATTATGAATGTCAACAATAATCCTTGAAGGATAGGAGAACACTGGTGAGCTAAATATCTCCTTCAACGAGTTGCAGAAACCCTAATTCTGAAATTTCTGCAGAAATTAGCGAAACCCTAGGGCCAAAAAATCAAAATGATCAAAAATAAAATATGAAGCTTGTTGGAGGTGTTTTGAAGGAGGTTATACACTCCTATGCACTTTTTAGTCCTATTTTCCAAGTGAAAAGTGTTGAAACTCCTCAGAAAGGTAGGTTGTATAGAATTTCTGGAAACCCTAGGAGGGTCGTACAGTTTTACAGAAGAGAGAGGATGACTGAAATTTACTTGTGCAATGGGTTCTTCAAGACCTATGCTCTGATACCATGTTGATTTTTCAATAATATAGGCTCAATCACGAATATCATTCCATTTTTATCATTTTACTTGAACCATAAACAATTTGTTACAACAACCAAGATCACAAGAATAAATACCATGCACAAGTACACAAGAAGTATCCTGGGAAACCCTTCTCAACAAGGGAAGAAAACCCATCCAATCCTTTTCTATATTCATCAAGAGAAATACCTTCCACACCATAAACCTAGCACACAAAAGGGTGCTCACAAACCCTAGAATACTAGCTCCCAAGAGAGGTGTGCAGTTTTCCCAAGAACAAGTACTTGTTGAAATTTCCAAACTCACACTTGTGTTATATTCCTCAAAGGGGAATTTAACTTTATTTATATTAGACTGAGCCTATCAAAAGTAGTGTTTATTGGCACAATAGGTCCGACCTAAATAACTCACAATATAATTAATAATTACTATATTAATTATCTTTTACATTAATTATCTTTCAATTTATGGTGGGGACGACCTGTACCCTTTAAGTCATAAATAGGGTTACAGGTAAGTTTGACTCTTATAAAATATAGAAAGGGATCTCATACACCCACTAGTGCTCAGTCACTAGGGGCACATCCATATGTTCTTAGCCAAAGGGATGTCGACATCTCTATCTCACCGCGTCTCACAGGAGAACCACACTCACTAGTGCTCATCCACTAGGATCACATTCACTTGTGCTCAGCCACAGGAACATCCGACTCAACAGATCTATTTCTCATTGTGTCTCACAGGAGAATCATCTGGAGTATCACATCATCTAAATTATTTTTACAGAGGAGACTAGCACATCATTTCATCTCTGTCTCAGAGAAAACTACACACCCAACTCATGGGCTTCCCCACATAGGGGCACACAAAATTCTATCTCCATCTCAGAGAGGAAGTAGACACCCAACTCATGGCCTTCCTCACCCCACAAAAGGCCACAACTTTACATCTTCATCTTAGAGAGGAAAAACACACCCAACTCATGGGATTCCTCACCCCACACAGGGCCACAACGTTCCATCTCTATCTCGGAGAGGAACGACACACCCATATCACGGGCACACCCAACTCATGGGCTCTCTCTCAGGTCAACTCACTCAGTCTGTGTCTTGTAGGATGTCTCACGCAGATGTAATCATCAGCAGGGTGTGTGCATAAGTTTTGAACACCAGAACCCCAATTTGTTTTGTTTAATTCCTAAAAATGGCTCCAAAAGGTTCCATACCCCAATTTTCCAAACTGTGACCTTCCACTAAAATGGCCTTGCAAGATAATTTCTCTAATTTTTTCCACTATGAAAGGATCAAGATAGATGAAAACAATATAATTATCCAATTTAGATAATACCTCCCCATTTAGGGAGGCTTTTGGTCCCCAAAATATTCACTAAATGAGGTGAGTAAATTTGTCCTCTACCTCCTCCCTGGAGTACCACTTTGATTTGCCTGGAACTCGTCCTTTAAACCCAATTTTCCAAAGTTTATGTTTCCCCTATCTTGTAGTTCTAGACCACTTCTAAAAAAATGTGTCCTCTGCTAACACTACCTGATCATATGGTGCTAAGTCCTCTATGGAAGGTA
>JZKD02S1883205.1:362395-377046 GCA_000966675.3 Picea glauca
CTTTTCCCTTACACTGGCCCAAAGAGCTTTCGCAATGGCTCTTCTATTTCCCTTTCGGGAAATCTTCACCCACAACTAACTTCGAGAAATTCCCCCTTATACCTCAGGAGGTCGGACTTCACACTTTCGAAAATCCGGTGGTCAAGCGACTTGTCTTTCAATCTCCAAAAACCCAAAGAATTCAACGCTTGACCTTTCCTCTTTCTCTTTCAGATTTCTCCTTATCGCAATTTCAGGAGTTGCAATGTCGAGCAACTCGTTCACTCGATTCCCGAAACCCTATTTTCCGAAACTCCGATGCGCTCGCAAGGTTTACCTTTCAACGCCCCTTTACTCCATCGAGACTTTTGACTTCGCGATTTCATGAATCCTGATGCAAGGATTTCGTAACTTCACCCCACGAAACTTCGAAATGGTCAACGGAATTTGACTTCCCTGTCAAGAGTGTGCCACCTGTCTACCTCACTATATTCTATGGCCCACACAATCCTCTTTTTCCTTTGGGACTTGGCGCTTCGTGATTTCACAAGTCTTGTTGCAAAGTTTAGGGGACTTCAACCTATGAAACCCCGAAAATAGAAATTCACATGTAAATCCAACGACCCTTGTGGCTTGGATCTATGGTTCTACTCCTCCTGAGCTTAGAACCTTTCGAAGCACTCATCGTAACTTCTCTACTCCTTCATGAGATCTAACGGCTCACGAGACTTCATGAATTCTCCATAGAGAATTATGATCGTCTGTCTCTTTCCTTGAAAACTTGTTCTCCTACGGTCCAACGTCGCTATGCCTTCCCTCAAATTTTCCAAGGTACTTGGATTCTTGCCTTCTTTCGACCCCTTCAAAGGTTCAAATCCTTCTAAAGTTCAAATCCTTGCAACAGACTTTCAAACACTTCCAAGTGTTTGACTTCCTTTGACTCTATGCACTCCTGTAGCAACAGTATCTCAATACTTCGCTCAGGTCTGCATCTCTAAGACTTTACTTGGCTTGCGCACTCCTTGCATGACTCATGTGCCTAATTTCACTTCTGAGTGAACGAGAACAAAAGCTACCCTATTTGAGATTTCAGAGACAAACCTCTAAACCCTTTGTCAATGTACTCCTTGCGGACAATTCAACTGCACCCCTTGTAGGAACTCTTGCTCAGATAGAGAAACAATTGAAACTCATTTCCCTTACTCTCTCTCTCTCTCTCTCTCTCACAGATTTCAGACATTTAATAAGAAATCATTCATACATAGCCTAAAAGCAATTGCATGATAGAAAGAGTAAAACATTCATGAGAATAACATTCAAAGATGCATACACAAATAATATTTGAACACCATGAGTCTAAATCAAAACCTTCTTTGTATTGCCCCCGGGGGGGCAGCTCAATTGGCAAGTGCCGTGAAAATGAAGTTCCATGAGGTTTCGAGTTCAAATCCCCCCGACTTACAATGTGTTCCGTGTATGGGGCCTCATGGGCACACCTGGAGGTTATAGTGGTAGCAGTTGGATAACACGACCATGTGTAACGCGAGCATGTGCCCAACTAGTTGTTGATTCCTCCAGACATAAAAAAAAAAAAAGCCTTCTTTGTATTAATCCAGAACTTCTGTACATGGAATTCTCACTACATCTCTCTACTTCTCTTCTATGCTCTCAATTGGCATAATCTCATGCTCTTCACGCTAATGTTACAATACACAATGAGGGTGTTTATATCCTGTTTCCCTCTTGCACTCTAAAACTATCTAATATAACATTCAATTCTATCTACCTTCATTAACTACTATAAATTCCTTCTACCTACTAAGGACGAGAGTGAATCACTCAAGGTCCATTTACATTATACAAGTGTGCCTTCATTTAATTGTTTCATTTACGGTTCTAAAACATTCTCAAAAAATGCACTGGGTGTTTTTCCAGCTGTCTGTTGTCTTTGTGCTAGCTCGCTTGAGATGCTCCTGCATCACCATGACACAATGAAAAGAATGGTAATTCTCTTTTTCATGTGAGACACAATGAAACATGTCACAAGACTTTCAAAGTTGCATATATCATGTCACAATATTTTGGAAGTTGCATCATTAAGAGAAGCTAAAATTATCATTAAGTGTATAACAAAATTACATTCACAGATATATACAAGACATAGAAATAGCCTTGTGTATATTATCAGATGAAAAAGTACCCATAATGTCAATGCATTATATGCATCATTACATGTTCATCTATATAATGTACATATAGCTGTCTTATAAAGTTATTACATGACATCATGAATTTTTTTTAGTCTTCTTTTGTGCTTTCTAGTTCTTAAGAAAATAATCCATGTCCATGTCTTTGTTTACTGGGTGCTCTTCAGTAGTTGATGTTGTTTCATTCCTTTCACACCGATTGTTTCATTCCTTTCACACCGAGTAAGTCTGGTCTTATACCCATGGTGTTGATGCTGCTGTGAGGGGCCATCACCTAAAAAAATAAAAAACATTAAATTTATATGGTCAATTTTTAAATATCATTGAAGTAATTCATTAATATTAAAAAAAACTATACAATGTAATTATTTACCTGGTCCTCTAGTCGGCACCATTGGAATGGTTGTCATCCTTTTTCACCTGATCTTCAGGTCGAGGAGGATCATCTATGACATTCTCTTCCATTGAAACATAAAAATTTATAAGTACAAAATTATTAAGTATATGATTAATATATAGACATTTTACCGTCGTGGGCCTCAGTCACAGGAAAATCTCGGGGCTGCACCTCGCTAGGATGGGCCTGCTGTGGAGCACCATGATCTTCTGGTTGCATTTCATTATCAATTCTCTATTGTACAATACTAATGGTTTCATTGATAGTGTTTCTCCCCTGATTAAAACAAAGTAAGACATTTAATTATGGACGATATCAAACATTTACGTATTTTATAAGTAATGAAAGGTTAATGTGGACTGATTTTTATTTACCTTATCCCACAAATTGGATCTTGGGGTCTACCCCATGCTTTTCCTACGATCAACCATGGATTTATAACCGTACTTGTAACCAAGTTGGAGGTCTTCCTCTGTGGTTTCAGTTCCAAAGTCATCGCCCTGCATTGCATAAGGGTATGGTTTTTTAATGTTTTTGGCTGCAATTACCTTAAAGTTGTAAGGTGATGCAAATAATATTCTTAAGATGTTTGGGTACTTACGATTCATGACTGTAACCTCGAGTAGCCACCCTAGCCTAGCTTGTGTTGGACATGTTTGGAAATCCTTTCTTTGGTTTCCTTCGAAGTGTCAAGCAACCTATCATCAAAATTTTCAAGTATGTTATATATAACCACACTTTTATTTAGATCTAAAGAAAAATAGCTAGTATTGAATTCAAATAATTGTAATTTACCTTGGTGTACCAGTTATTTGTTCTCCTGATTTTTTCAAAATCTTATCTTTTGCATCATCAATAATCGCCTTCCACTCCCTCTCTGGAATTGAGGGAGGATGCCCATACCTAGGATTTCTTTCCAAGCTTCATCTATAAACATCCCACGTATATTTTAAATATTCACCCGGTGCAGATGTGACCTCTTTTTTATTGAACATGTCTACACCAAAGAGGCCTTCAAGATAATCCATAAGTTCCTTTTTGAGGTTTGAATTTTGGCAATTCCACCTCATGCGTACGTTTTCCCCCAAAAAAGACAAGGTCTTGCTCTCTACGTGCCTATAAAAAAGATTGTTTCCTACACACAAAAATATATCAACATTAATTTAAAATTAATAATCTAGATGATTTATGTATGAGGACAACATTAAACGATTAAAATATGAATTAAAACTACTTGGGAGTCTTGATTGTTTTAATGGAAGTCCATTATCATCGACCAAAAATGTGCACAGAAGAGTCCCTGTGCTTGTCACACGTCTAGCTCCAGGAAATGCAACCAGCTCAACCACATCACTATGATCCTCATCTCTTCCACCATCTCTAGACTTTGATCGAGGTCTGGATGAATGTCAGTGTGTGTCATGGCTCATATCTAAATGAGGTGTGGAAGATGGAGAAGTAAATAGTTCTCTAGTAGCTGTATGACCGTCTGCATCAGGACTCTGTAGCATCTCTATAGAGCCACTACTACCAACACCAAGCTGAACAGGCTCCAAATATCCCTTTATAAAAAAATATATATATATTTTTTCGTGAGATAATGTAAAAGTTAAATAACAAAGTATCATAATTGAACATATGAGTGCATTAAAAAAAAAACACTTTAAATTATGGTTATTACCTTACATGTGTTAAGTTGTGACATAAGGATCTTGATCTTTTCTTTGACATCGAGAGTTTGTTCTAGACGATCTAACAAGCTAACAAGTTCCTTGTTATCTTAAATGATATTTTTTTTAATAAGAGCATCAGATCAGCGCAAGAAAAAAACCACTCCTCATCGGCAGAATCATGATCCACATGGCTTGTTGACTACATATAGTTTCGGAAAAAACAATGTTATTTCAATAAAATTATATAAGAAAATAATAAAAAAAACATAAAATGAAAGTAGAAATTGATAATCATTTACATGTTTTGCGGCTAGCCCTTTTCCACAATCATCCTGCCACATTATAATATAATTAGAACCCCCAAATATTTAAAAAAATGTTAATGATAATAGAAAACATTGTTAAAGATAATATTTACAACAATGTTAAAGATAATAAAAAAATATAATGCAATAAGTAGAGGTTTCTTAAAGAGGTGTTGCAAAAGAACCTTCACACTATTAGTCAATGTTTCTATTCGATTCAAATGGTAATCCACTAATAACTATTCCCCGGGAGCTATCTTGTTTATTGCGCACAGGACTACCCGATTCTCTTCACGTCCCTCATATATGCAATTCGGTTGTTTGTTTGTTGTCTTGAGTCAAGTGTTGTTTATAAACCCTGTGATATTGTCAGAAGCTTTAGGCCTTCCATCAATATAGATAGTCGCTCCCTTATTTTTATCCTTGTTTATTAGTTGTATATAATTTGCAGCGAATGCATATCTCCACATACTTCTCACGTATTGGACCAGCCACATCCAATCGTTATAATTGTAACACGGTCCGACATATTCCATCAATTCGGTTATTGTATTGTATTTTACAATTATTCCATCCATGGAAAATATCCCTAAGAAATGTAGGGAGGATGGTGCAATGCGATATGTCCTATTGTTGACAACGAATTCAACATCTATAGGAGGTAGTTCCTTAGGTACCCATTGTTTCACTAGATGCTTATACTTGAGTGGAACATCTATGTCTCCTATGCTCTCATCATCATAAGATCATGATCCTCCTTTGGCAAGAAAAAATTTCATGCATCTAAAAAAATTTATTTTGACTTTTTCACCTCTGGTCCTTATTTGCTTATCATATCTACTAGATGCAGTCACATTTCTGACCTCTATTTGTCCTAAGATTTCCTAACTCGACGAAGAAATATCTGGCAGGTACCTTTTTGGTTGTACCTTCAGTTGCATGTGCATGTGTTGTTAGTTAGTAGTCCATCATCATATTCACAGTTTTAAATAAAAAAATTATATCTTTAGTTTTGGATGCACAATTAGACTAGGGTGCAATTACCAACATTAGGTGTCAACCACCTAATTTAATGTGATATCCCTCTTGATTTTGGACATATTAAAATTGTGAAAACACTAAGGACGTGATGAATTTATCATATAGATCTAAGAAAAAAATAGTATTAAGGTTGTTGTTTGTTGGATTTGTGCAAATTAGAATTATTATAAGAAATGTCCATTGAAGATGAGGGTCAATGCTATGGAGTAAGAAATCCATCCATCAGTTGATGTGTTGAAAATATTGGGGTCTTTAATTGGCAATATGTCAAAGGCAAGCCAAGATTATAACTATACAAATATTAGTTTTGTTTAAGACAAGAGTAGAAATATACAAATATTAGTTTTGTTCAAGCCAAGAGTAGAACTATACAAATATAATTTTTGTTCAATCCAAGTTGAAGAATAAGTTAGTTATGGCGATGGTTAACAATAGTGAAACCCACATTTTTATGTAGGAAGTAGTGGTTGTTAAAATCAATGTGCAGTCGCATCTCACGCCACAACAATCTTGCAGCATCTCACGGAACTCAAAATGCTACTCTGTTAGGTTTTTATACCCTCGGGAGGAATTAGCCAAGAGTCCCCGAAATGGTTTTGGATGCGACTTGCAATTGGGAATATAACGAATATCGAGACTCGGATTAAGGAATCATCGACTCCGATGGATTACTGGGATAGGATTTCATCTAGATCACCCCTCACTCACAGGTGCCATGCCTCAGAAGTTTCTTTAATCATTGATTTCAAGAACTAGTGTTTTGCTCAGTTTGAAGAAATGCAACATTTGGATTAAGGGGCCAATTTACAAAACCATGCCTCAGGAGAAGATGGATAATTTAGTCACCTATTCCATGCCTAAACAAGCTTGCATCATCTCACAGAACTAAAAAATGTTTCTTCGTTAGTATTTTATGCCCTGAACGAGAATTGGCCAAGAGTCCCTGAAATGGTTTGGGATGTGACTTGCAACTGGGAAAAAATGAAAACTAAGACTCGGATTGAGGAACCATTGTCTCTGTCAGATTCCTGGCATAGGATTTTGGCTAGAGAACCCCTCACTCCCAGTTCCAACCACTCAGAAGTTGTTTTTTTCATTGATTTCGATAACTAGTGCTTCACTCAGTAAGAAGAAATGCAACATTTGGATTTAGGGGTCCAATTTATGAAACCATGCCTCGGGAGTGGATGGAAAATATAGTCACCTATTCCATTCTTAAATGATCTTGCAGCAATTTACGGAACTCAAAAATGCTTCCCCATTAGGTTTTTATGCCCTCAGGAGCAATTGGTCAAGAGTCCCCGAAATGGTTTTGGATGCGACTTGCAACTGGGCATATAACGAATATCGAGACTTAGATTAAGGAATCATCGACTCTGATGGATTAATGGGATAGGATTTCATCTACATCACCCCTCACTCATAATTTCCATGCCTCATAAGTTTCTTTAATCATTGATTTCAAGAACTAGTGTTTTTCTCAGTTTCAAGCAATACAACATTTGGATTAAGGGGCCAATTTATGAAACCATGCCTCAGGAGAGGATGGACAATTTGGTCACCTAGTCCATGCCTAAACAAGCTTGCATTTGTTGGGTATGTGTTATATTATTTGCACAAGTAGTAGTGTCTGAGTGTCTGTGCCGGATGTGCAGGGGGGTTAGGGGGGGTTGGGGGGGCGCTAGGCCCCCCCTCGGGGGTTTGGGGGCAGCACCCCCGAATTTTTTTTTCTCACCAGGACGACATATTTCTGGGACCACATGATATTTAGGTGGTTTTTCAGCACATGGTTTTTTGTCGATGGTTTTCTATTTTCGGTTAAGGAATTAGGGTTTTGGACTAATCCAGGTCATTGGGTTAGGGTTTTGGATGCCGCTGGCTCCTATATGTATATTGTATTGTAAACAATGTAACATAATGTATGAATATAATATATGCTGGTTTTCTCGGTTTGGGTTTCCAGGGGAAAAATCTCTGTGTAATGTTTTCATTTTCCATTGTATCTTTTCTACTCTTTTCTGAATATCTGTTTACAATAGACATTGTACAAGGTTAGAATTTACAACATCATCTCATGGAACTAAAAAATGTTTCTTTGTTAGTATTTTATGCCCTGAGTGAGAATTGGCCAAGAGTCCCTGAAATGGTTTGGGATGTGACTTGCAACTGGGCATAAAACAAAAAATGAGACTCGGATTGAGGAACCGTCGACTTCGATGGATTGCTGGGATAGGATGTCAGCTAGAGCAGTACCCCTCACTCCCGAGTGCCATGCCTTAGAAGTTTCTTTACTCATTGATTTCAAGAACTAGTGTTTTGCTCAGTTTGAAGCAAACCAACATTTGGTTTAAGGGGTCCAATTTATGAAACTGTGCCTCGAGAGTGAATGGAAAATATAATCATCTAGTACACACCTAAAAAATCTTGCATCATCTCACAGAACTCAAAAATGTTGCTCCGTTAGGTTTTTATTCCCTCAGGATAAATTGGCCAAGAGTCCCCGAAATGGTTTTGGATGCAACTTGAACTAGGCATATAAAAAATATCGATACTCAGATTAAGGAATCGTCGACTCTGATGGATTACTAGGATGATATTTCATCTAGATCACCCCTCACTCACAGGTGCCATGCCTCAAAAGTTGCTTTAATCATTGATTTCAAGAACTAGTGTTTTTCTCAATTTGAAGCAATGTAGCATTTGGATTAAGGGGCCAATTTACAAAACCATGCCTCGGGAGTGGATGGATAATTTGGTCACCTAGTCCATGACTAAACAAGCTTCCAGAATCTCATGGAACTCAAAAATGTTTCTCCATTAGTCTTTTATGACCTGAGTAGGAATTGGCCAAGAGTCCTCGAAATGGTTTGGGATGCGACTTGCAAATAGGCATAAAATGAAAACCAGGACTTGGATTGAGGAACCATCAAATTCGATGGATTCCTAGCATCGGATTTCAGCTAGATCAATACTCCTCACTCCTAGGTTCCATGCCTTGGAAGTTTCTTTACTCATTGATTTCGAGAACTATTGTTTTTCTCAGATTGAAGAAAACCAACATTTGGGTTAAGGGGTCCAATTTATGAAACCATGACTCGAGAGTGGATGGAAAATATAGTCACCTAGTCCACACCTAAACAATCTTGCAACATCTCACGGAACTGAAAAATGCTACTCCATTAGGTTTTTATGCCCTCACGAGCAATTGGCCAAGAGTCCCTGAAATGGTTTGGGATGCGACTTGCAACCGGGAATATAACGAAAATCGAGAATCGAGTTGAATAACTTTCGACTCCGATGGATTCCTGGCATAGGATTTCAGCTAGAGCAGTACCCCTCACTCCTGAGTGCCATGCCTTGAAAGTTGTTTTACTCATTGATTTCGAGAACTAGTGTTTTTATCAGTTTGAAGTAAACCATCATTTGGTTTAAGGGGCCAATTTATGAAACCGTGCCTCAGGAGTGGATGGATAATTTGGTATCCTAGTCCATGCCTAAAAAATCTTGTAGCATCTCACGGAACTCAAAAATGGTGATCCATTTGTCTTTTATGCCCTGAGGGGGAATTGGCCAAGAGTCCTCGAAATGGTTTGAGATGCAACTTGAAACTGGGAATAAAATGAAAATCAAGACTCATATTGAGGAACCGTCATCTCTGTTGGATTCCTAGCATATTATTTTAGCTAGATCACCCCTCACTCCCGGTTCCAACTGCTCGGAAGTTGTTTTTTTCACTGATTTCAATAACTAGTGCTTTGCTTAATAAGAAGCAATGCAACATTTGGATTTAGGGGTCCAATTTACAAAACCATGCCTCAGAAGTAGATGGACAATGTGGTCACTTATTCCATGCCTAAACAAGCATGCAGAATCCCATGGAGCTCAAAAATACTGCTCTGTTAGGATTTTATGCCCTAAGCGGGAATTGGAGAAGAGTCCTCGAAATGGTTTGGGATGCGACTTGCAATTGGGCATAAAACAAAAAATGAGACTCGGATTGAGGAATTGTCGACTTCGATGGATTCCTAGCATATGATTTTAGCTAGAGCACCTCTCACTCCCAGTTCTAACCCCTCAGAAGTAGTTGTTTTCATTTATTTCAAGAACTAGTGTTTTTCTCAGTTTGAAGCAATGCAACATTTGGATTAAGGCCCCAATTTACAAAACCATGTCTTGGGAGAGGATGGATCATTTGGTCACCTATTCCATGCCTAAAAAATATTTCAGCATCTCACGGAACTCAAAAATATTTCTCTGTTATTCTTTTATGCCCTGAGCGGGAATTAGCCAAGAGTGCCCAAAATGGTTTGGGAAGCGACTTGCAACTAGTAATAAAACGAAAATTGAGACTTGGTTTGAGGCACTATGTAACACCCTGTTTCCTCCAAATTTTTAATTAATCCTAATATAGGAATTGCCATGCTAAAGCATGATGAAAATGTGAATGTATGATGTGAATGGACCTTATGAAGAAGGTCAATGAATGTAAATAACATTATGAATTTATATTGCAGAACTACTGAGAGGGGATGTACAAAAAAAGAGACCACGATGGCAGTGGAGGGCACCTGGAAAGGTGGCGTTAACTTCCACCGAGAATGAATACCGTATTTGGACTCCACTGGCCTAGAGAACCAAAAGTGGCTCACTGGCCCTGAATTTAATGCCTTGCAGGCTGGTAGGCAGATGGCTTAATGAGGGATGGGATGGTGAACCACCCATTCGTAGAGCCGTCAGGCCTGACCAGATGCGAGGATAATCATGCCACACACAACCTCGCAAGAGGATAAGGCATAAGGTAGAAGCGATTGGGGGGCAGACGCGAGGGGAACTCTGGAATTATGCAGAGTGAGTGATAGCAGAGAGGAAGGATTGCAACCTTCGCTCCTGGTCACTGGCAGACAGAGAGACGTAGTCTCATAGCATTGTTGTCTCATCTCGGGGGTGGCTAGTGGTAAATCCATTGGGAGACGCTATGCCTACGGTTGGGTGGAAATGAGCAACCCTCTCAGTAGTTACTTAACCCTGGTGTTATTTATGATAAGTGTTCTGCCTCTGGCACCTTGAAATATGTGTATTTTGATAACTATGCTCAAAAGCTGCAGAACTGTGAATGTTTTCATTATAAGAATGATTGTATGATGTTTGAGCAGTACTAGTAGTTGTATATGCTTATAACAGAAAAACCATGCATGGATTATGTTGATAAATGAATTTAATTATGCTTAAGTTGAACCAAGTCAGACTTCCAGCCCATTCTCGGGAATTTGTTTCCCCTTATCTTCCTCCAAGGATGCCCCGGAATAGATATCTTCATAGAGATTCCCTCCTTGGGAAGGTTTGCCAAGAACCTGGAAAAAGGACTTGAATGGGCAAGTCTTAATAACCCTGTACGAGGAGTAACGACCCTCTTAGAAATTCTGAGGTAGCAGCATAGGGATAAGCAATGAATTGACAGATGAGATCCCATCGGAAGACCCAGGGTCATTCACAACCGTTAGATTGATGAAAGAAACAAGGGCGTTACCTACCTTGCCCCTTTTCCCTCTATCTTCGTGAATAGCGAGGAAATCGGGATCGTAGACCCCCAAGGTCCATGAGAACATTTGGACCATTGATCTCTCCACATCCACGAAGTAGTGGAAGAATGCACAAGGTGGGACAGATCTAAGCCGTTAGATCTTAGCTAGAAAAACCCGACAGCCGTTGGATCCGTTAAGAGATGCATGAGGGTTAAACCTTTGTGAAGAGTAGGGGTAAAATCCCGACGAGAGGGTTGACACATCGGGATATCGGAATTCTCGAGGTCAAGAAAGTTGGGGCATTTCAAGTCCTGAAACAACAACATGGTCTGGACCGTCCATTTGTGCAGACACGAAGCAGAAATCGAGAGCCTGTCGGTATATCGGCTACTAGGGTTTTGAGTTGACAGAGAATTTATGTCATCGGGGTATCAAAAACTTCGAAATCACGATATTGGATCAGGGTCGTCTATTAGTCGGAACACGTGGCAGAGATCTATATCATCGGGGAAGTCCCGATAGAAAAGTCAATAGGTGCATCGGGGTTCGGAATTTCGCGAGTCCTAAGGACAAGACTTTCGGAGCATCAGAAGTTGTGAAATCGCGAGAGACGATCAGGACCGTCCATCTTGAGGAGGACGCGTGGAGTAGATTAGTGAATTTGGGAGATTTCCTGAAAAGAAAGTCGTCCATCATCATTTCGGGAGTCGGGAAATCGGGAATCCCATGGACAAGAAGTCCTTTCAATTCAAAATCACGAAGTCCAAAATTCTGACAAGGAAGGGAAAGCTCCATCGTGGGGGCCAGTCGTCAACATAGCGGGAAATCAGGATTTGAGAGATCGATAGTCCCAAGAACAAATGCATTTTGGAATTTGAAACCCCAAAGTCCCGATAGAAATCAGGGACTCTTGGTTTCATGGGTGATCACAGCCATTGATTGCGCTAAAGGAAAAAAGGGGTTGTTAACTGACGTCATATCGGGAATCGGAGGATCGCGAGTCCTGAGGACAAATGCATTTCGGCATTGAAAAGTCCGAAACCACGATAAGCAGTGTGGATTCGATCATATGGGGGAAGGTCATGTGGACCAAAGGTCTAGCCCGAAGGGCTATCTGAAGTCAGAGCGCACCGGATTTTGGAAGCCCAAAAACCCGAAAGGAAATAAGGCTGCGGTCTTGTGAAATAGTGGTCATATGGGCCGGGAGTTTAGCCAGGAGGGCTAGTGCGTAAAGGGGCGCATCAATAAATCGGAGATCGAGAGTTTGAGAGGACAAGACCTCTTGTCAGCGGGAATCATGAAACCCCGAAACCTGAAATTTATCATCGAGGAAATGTCACAGGCGCGTGAAGAAGAGGTCGTGATAGGGAAATAAGGACCTATGGATCGGGTTTGGTAGTTCACTGTTGTGAGCTTCGGGGATTCTCATTGTTGAGAAATCAATGAAAAAGTTTGATTTTTAGGTAGTGGGTATGTTACAAAGTGGTATCAGAGCATGGTTACAACACTTGGCCTGCTTGGGCTCAAGCACGAGCTGCGCTAGAAGATATTGTTATCTGTGTTTCTCTGTAAGGAGAAGGATTGAAGAATGAAACTGTAACTTGGAAATTCCTATAACCCTTCTATTAAAATGGAAACTACTCTTATAGGAGTAGGGGTGCACTGATTGTTATCACGGATTATATTTGAGTGCGAATGACAGAGGTAGAATAAATTATGCTAAGAAGTTGCACGATCCAGAAAAGGGACAGGAACTGAGTGGTTATGTTTTAGCGTAATGATGGCTACCTACTAAAGCAGGTAGAGTCTCTTGTGATTAAGATGGCTGGTTAGGTAAGGATTAATACCCAAAGGAAGAACCCCTTCATGATTTGGGAAATCTGGTAAGGACGGGTAGGATCCTTAGAAAGTTATGACCACTATATTATTAAAGAGACTAAACCCTGAGAATATAATTCCTCATGAATGAGAGGACTAGTGAAACTATGTAGGGTTAGATTTACCTAACCTATAATGGTTAGAATCGACATTGAGGAAAACCTGTTTGAGAATTCCTTTGGGACTGTTGCTAATTCTCAAGAGTGACCCTTGTTGGTCATTTCCATAAAGAGAACGTAACACCCGTATGAGTTAGGACTATGAGATTAGCCCTGTAAGTAACTTAAAAATCTCATAAGATATAGTAGGAGAAATCCTTCAGAAAATCATTTTGAAGATTGGGTGGGATCTAGAGTCAAGATCCATTTAGAAAGAACCGAAACATTTCGGGTTGTTCAATCTCGGGAAGTAGCACACTGGTTAGTTGTGAGGAGATACTGGAATTTCACAATTCTGAATATCGAAGGATTCAAGGTTCTCCATAATAGAAGTCCCAAAGTTGTGAAATACGAAATCGCGACATAATCACAACCGTCAGTTGAAGAGCCGTTGGTGACCGTTAGACCTAACTGATTAGTGAGGAAGATAAGGCTGATAACCTCTCATCACTCATAAGCTCCGGAGGAATAATATCTGTTAGATTGGAATCAACGAGAGCCATTCATCTAGAGCTTCGAGGTTTCGTCTATGGGAAAATGGAAGCGTAGAATTCCCAAAGTCGCGCCAGGTAAATCATCGATTTGATCAGGCCTGTTGATTGCTAGAGAGATCTGGACCATGGGATCCAGATTGTCGGGCCCGCATAGATTATAAGTATGAGAAATGATGGAGCGTTGTCCATGGATTCGCCGAAATACGGGATCTTGACGCGTGTCTGGGAATTGACCCTAGGTTCCAAGCGAAGGGTCACGAGGATAAAAGAGTCGAGAAAACCTTAGCCTCGGTCTTTCGGGGTTTTGAATTTCAGGAATCAAGGAAACAAAAATTCCTTGCAATGGGAATTCTGAAAAATCACGAAATGCAAAGCGCCTTTTATTCGGATCATGGTCACCACCGATGGTCGTGTGAGGAGAGGGTGTAAGCCAGTATAATGAGTAGTGCATCAGTTCAATGCATCGAGGAGCTTCCTATTAAGAAGCCTGATAATCATACCAGTAAGGTATGTATGGTATATAAAACGTGCAAGTAATGCACATGTATGATGTAAGAGTATAAATATACTAAAGGCCCAGCATGATGGCCCTGATGAGTGAAACGTGAGGCAAGACTTACACTTGCCAAAATTGAATGAATACCATGGATGCATGGTTGACTCCGTTCTGAAGAGTCGTGAAGGATCTGTCTTGAAGGATAGCTTAAAGGGAATGTACTCCATATCCCCAGGAAAAATCCAGTGCAATTAAATGAAAGAGTAAACGAGCAAGGATGCTTTGTTGTCATGATAAGAGGCAAATGTTTATGCCTTTGCAGATCACAATGAGAAGGATTGTGAATAAATCCTGAGATGACTAATTTTAAAAATGGAAATATATGAAGGCTATGAAATATAACTATGATAGCTACATGAAGGATTAGGATTAGGAAAGTGGTTAAGTACATCATAGATGTAAGTTAACAAAGATGCATGTTTATATTCCTTAAGGGAATAT
>JZKD02S1883205.1:408451-422922 GCA_000966675.3 Picea glauca
TTAACCTAACAATAAAAATAATAATAATGACATGATTAATCCACAATGGGGATTTAATCCAATAACAAAATAATAAGAATGCTCTTCGCAGTTACATTATTTCAACACTAAGAACCTTGCAGAGGACCCAGAACTAAGAACATTAGAATCACAGCTTCAGGAGGCAAAGAAACAATCATCGATAGTGCAAGAGAAACTGAAATTGATTTCAGTGGTTGAGAAGATGAAAAGGTCATAGGAGCAATGTGCAGTTCAGTAGCAGGTCCATGCCATCCAAGGTAGAGTCATGGAAGTAACCCAGAGAATCCATCCAGTACAGGATGAATCCTGCACACTTTTTGAGGAGATCGAGGGACAAGGATCAAAGATAGAACAAGTGGTCACCACAGTGGAACATCACTTGGAAGGACCTATCACTGAGATAGTCATTCAGGATTTCTCTGAGCAAGAGGCTCTAGAGAAGTAGCAAGTCAAGTCAGCTCGATCCAAGCTCGAGGCCTTCGAGGGAGAATTTCCCAGAGAAAAGTGACTCAAGATGCACCACAGGTGAGTCTTCGGGGGTTGTTGGCCCTCAACCAACTTTTGGAGAACATTGGTAGTGTTTGACCATTTTTGGGACTTCGATAGGGTGGTCGAAGATGGAGTTGCCAGGAGAAGTGAAGATCACAGGATCTCTCCCCCTTTTGTGGAATTTTTTGGTTTAGGGTTTATGTAACAGGTATGGGATGTCATCCCATGGGTTTACCCATGTTTAGGCCTCTTTTGTAATGTATAAATAAGAAGATAAGACTTAGAGCGATGTCTGTCTAGTTTTTTCTAAGTGCAAGTTCGATCTATGTGATTGTAAGAGGCCAGATGCTAAGTGAAAATAGTTTTCAAGGCTTTGTGCATATTGTATGTTGAGACTTGCAGAGCTAAGTGTAAGTGATTCGTAGTGTTTTGTACACAGACTGTGTAAGGCTCTGTGCTTGGACCGAACTCAGGGAAAGAGGATCTAGCGAGGTGCGCACAGATCTCTTTTCCTATGTGGAGTTGGCCTTATGTCTCTGTGTGTGTAAGAATATTGGAAGAAGCTAATAAATAATAAGAAGAAGAGTTGGTGGACATAGCCCCACACTGGGGTGAACCACATATATCCTATGTTGTGGTTGCTTTGTGGGATGTGGTTGATATGTTATTGATTTGATCTATGCTTAGTGTTGTAATCTTTATGTATGTTAGATGCATTTGATGTAGTACCTTAGTGCCTCATATGTGAATTAATACTAGATCTACTTTGATGCTAAGTGTCGAATGGTTAGATATATTTAGATCTTGATGAATACTGCGTTGTTCTGTAATTAAGGTTTTCGCCTGCGATGTGAATAAGGGTCAAAAACTAATGAATGTTAATTGCTAAGTTATTTGTTAAGTATTGTGATCCAAGATATGTGTCCCAACTAGGTTGTAGACACTTGAGTACTACAAGCCCCCTATCTCTACCTTGGGTGAGACTTCATCTGCTTCGTAAGTGTTGTTGAAAGGGTCAGTAGTTAGGGTTTTTTTTGTGCATTGTTGAAGCGATGAACCCTAGGTCTACCCCTACGCCAACATAGATCATGCCAAGATTGTAGTAATTGTTAATTTATGACCCCAAAAATCATTATGTCATTTAAGAGAAACATTGGGACACACGGGATACTACAATAAATTCATAAAAGGGTATGCACAAATCATTGCGCCAATGGAGAAACTATTGAGAAAATATAGCAAGTTTCAGTGGAATAAGGACTATCAGCGAGGATTGGACACTCTGAAAGAGAATATGGTAACCAAACCAATACTAGTATTCCCATATTGGGAAAATACATTCCATGTGCATGTAGATTCCTCAGCCATAGCACTTGGAGCTATTCTGGCGCAGCCAAGAGAAAGGGAATTGGACCATACTATCATTTGCTAGAATAAAAATGTCGGATTCAGAGAAAAATTATGATACCACAGAGAGAGAAGGCTTAGATATGGTCTATGCACTTCACAAGTTCAAGCATTACTGACGCAGCCGCACCTGCATGCATGTCTGCTCACAGGATCTTCTTCTTCTCATGGCCTGAAGAATTCAAAATGTTCTTCTATTTCCCTATCGGGAAATCCGCACCCACAGAACTATCGCTCAATCCCCTTCCTTTTCTTATCGGGGAATCAGACTTCACAACTTCGCGATGTCAAAGGTCGATCACTGGGCTCTTGAATCCCTGAGACCCGATGGCCAATCAATGCTTACTTTTCTCTTTCCTCTATCAGAAATTTTCCTATCGCGATTTCGGTACTCACAATACCAAGCAACTCATATTACCAATTCTCGTTACCTGATACGCCGAAACTTTGATGCACACATGGGAGTTGACTTTTCCACTTCCTGTCACTTCTATCGGGATTTTGAACTTCGCGACTTCACGAATCCTGAAGTCAATGGTTTTGGGACTTTACTTTTCCTGAAATCTGATATGGTGTGCCACCTGTCCTCCACTAACTTCCTGTGACCCCACACACTATCCTTCCACCGACAGGATATCACATATCGTGATATCGCAATTCCTGTTGCAATAATTTGGAGCTTCGACTCATGAAACCCAAATACACGATAGGCGTGTGAATCCAATGACCCTCATGGTCCTGACCAATGGCTCCACACCTCCTGAGCTTGGAACCTTTTGGGAATACGTCACCATACCTTCCCTGCACCTTTCCTAGATCTAACAACTTGCGATGATTCGTGAATTTTCCCTGGGGAATTCCAACCGTCTGTTCCTTCCTCCACGAAGACTTGTTCACCTACGTGCAAACTTGCAGCGCCTTCTTGAACACTTCAACCACAAATTCTTTTTGCAGTACTTCGACGAATTCAAGGACTTATCCTTCCTGAGCTTTTCCATGACTTTTAAGTCCTTCAGGAAACTTCTTGCATGCACTCCTTGTGGCAAACCTTCAACAACATCTAAGTGTTGGAACTCTTCGACTCTACACACACTTGCAGCAGCAATCCTTCAAAGACTCACTCAGGTTCACAACCTTGAGACTTTTATCTAGCCTACGCACTCATTGCATGGCTCCTATACCCAACTGCACATTTGGGACGAATGGGAACAAAATTTATCTCTATCTGAACCCTCTGTCAACGCACTCCTTGCAGACAATTCGACTGCACTCCTTGCAGGAATATTTGGCTCAAATAGAGAAACAATTGAAACACATTCCATCTCCCTCTCAGACTTCAATTTATAGATGAAATCACATACATAGCATATAAAATCAAATGTATGATAGGAAGCAAACATTCATGAGAATATCAACATCAAATACACATAGAACAACACAAACCATGAATTTGAATCCGAACTGTCCTATTAATCCAACTGTCTGTACATGGGTGTTCTTACACAACTCTCTACTTCTCCTATGCTCTTCCTGCTCCTCCAGAATTCTCAATCTATTCCTAAATAATGTTACAATGCACAATGAGGGTGTCTATATCCGTTCTCCCTCCTTCCTTTCAAAACAGTCTAACCTATGAATTAAAATCCTATCTACCTGCATTAACTATATTAAATGTCGGTTGTCTACTAAAGGACGAGAGCTATCCGCTCAAGGTCCATTTACAATATACAAAGTGTGCTTCATTAAATTTTCACGTTAATGTTTGCGCAACAGTTCCAAAGTGTTTTCAAAATTTTGTGCTGGCTTGTCCAGCTGTCCTCCGCTTCTACGTTGGCTCGCTTGATTTGTTGACGATGCTCCTGCATCATACTCCCTCGCTTGAAAAATTTCATGGGCTCCTATCCATGAGCTCCTGCACGGTCTGTCCATGCTTCTATATCTTCGCTTCATTCTCCCAGCTGGCATCTTCCATTGGATGGCCCTTCCATTTGACCAGATACTCATAGTATTCTTTCCTCCTGGTCTTCTTACCCACTCTCTTGTCTAGTATGCATTCCATCTGCGGCTTCCCTGCAACTGGAAATTGTTTCATCCACTGGATCACTCGATGCTCAGTTCCAGTGTATGCTTTTCCAGCCATGTATGGGTATAAATCTATGACATTGAATATCAGAGATATTCCAATCCCATCCGGTAACTCGATCTCATAAGCATTTTCCCCCAATTTCTTCAAGAGCTTACATGGTCCGATTTTCTTCATCTTTAACTTATTGTATGTTCCCCTCGAGAATCTCTCTTTCCTTAAATGTGCCAGAACTAATTCACCAACTCCAAACTGAAGTTGTCTCTGATGTTGATCTTCTCTGCGCTTGTACTCCTGGCTTGAATTCTGCAATCGGACCTTCACCTGGCTATGAAGTTCCTTCATCACCTCAGTGAATTCTTCTGCACTAGTGCTCCTAGTCGCAGTCTGTTCTGAATCCCTCAGTTCAGAAACTCCTCTCGATTGCATTCCATATACAATCTGAAATGTACTTTGCCCTGTGCTCCGATTCACTGAGTCATTGTATGAAAACTCTGCCTGTGGTAATATGTGGTCCCAACTACTGTGGTGATCCGTCACCAAGATTTTCAGCAAGTCTCCCAGACTTATGTTTACCACTTCTGTCTGTCCATTCGTCTGAGGATGATAAGCTGAACTAAGCAACAAGTTAGTCCCCAACTTCTTCCATAAGGTCCTCCAAAAATGCCCTATGAATTTAGTGTCCCTGTCCGAAACTATGCTTCTCGGCAAACCATGAAGTCGAATGATCTCTTTGAAAAACAGATTTGCGATGTGAGTCGCATCACTGGTTTTCTGGCATGGGATAAAATGTGTCATCTTGGAAAACCTATCCACTACCACAAAGACTGAATCAAATCCTCTTTGCATCCTTGGCAATCCCAATATGAAATACATTCTAATCGCATCTCATGGCCTCTCTGGTATGGGAAATGGCTGATAAAAACCTGCATTCTGCTTCCTCCCCTTTGAATGCTGGCAAATTCTGCATCTGTCTACAAACCGCTTGACCTCTAACCGCATCCCTGGCCAAAAGTATGACTCACTTAGCTTTGCAAATTTCTTGTTATGACTAAAATGCCCTGCCAAGCCTCTGCTATGTTTCTCCTTTAACAAATTCTCCCTCATGGAGCAATTTGGAACACACAATTGACTGCCTCTGAACACTAATCCTTCTTGGATCATATAGTCTGTCCAAGGGCTTCTGTCCCTGAGAACTAGGTTCTCATCTGCTTCATATTCTTCCTTAAAATCCTAATCATCTGCATACATGTCCCTGAGATCATCAAAACCCAACGTTTTGACTCAGAACTCTTGCAACAGCAAACACTTCCTACTCAAAGAATCAAACACTTTGTTAGCAGTACCTGAAATGTGTTTAATCACAAATGTGAAATTCTGCATATACTCTACCCATTTTACATGTCTCTGATTCAACTTCTCCTGTTGAGTCACAAACTGTAATGCATGGTTATCACTATATAAAAAAAATTCCTTTGGGATCAAGTAATGCCTAAACTTCTTCATTGCCTAGATGATGGCATAAAATTCCTTGTCGTATGTGGAGTATTTCACCTTTGCCTCATTCAGCTTCTCACTGAAATATGCAATCGGTCTGTCTTCCTGACTCAAGACTGCTCCTATGGAAAACCCGCTTGCATCACATTTCACTCGAAACATCTTTTGGAAATCCGACAACACCAAAAATGGTTGTTCCGTGATCTTCCACTTCAACAGATTAAAACTCTTCTCAACCTCTGCTATCTAGTGAAAATACTTATGCTGCTTCTTCACTGTATCCATCATCACTGCGCTAATCCCACTGAAATTTCTGATGAACTTCTGGTAGAAACTAGCTAACCCATGAAAACTTCTCACCTCAAAAATATTTCTCGGTGATGGCCAATTCTTGATCACTTCCACCTTATCCGGATCCATCCTCAACTCATTTGCCAAAATAACAAATCCCAAATAAATGAGTTATGTCTTCATAAATGAGGACTTCTTCATATTTATCAACAGCTTCTCCTGCTACAGCTTCTTCATCATTGTAACCAAATGCTTCAGATGTTCTGCTTTTGTCTTGCTAAAAATTAATATGTCATCCAGATACACAATGAAAAACTTCCCGATGAATTCCCTCAGGACTTCATTCATCAACCTCATAGAGGTACTCGATGCATTCGTTAAGACAAATGGAATGACTAGCCATTCATACAATCCTTCATTGGTTTTTAAGTTCATCTTCCACTCATCGCCTTCCCTCATGCGAATCTAGTGATATCTGCTTTTCAAATCTATCTTTGAAAAAAAAATTATACGCTCAAGCAATCCATTAAATCATCCATCCACAGCAATGGAAACCTATACCTGATGGTTATCTTGTTGATGGATCTCGATTCGGTACACATTCTCCAACCTCCATCCTTATTTGTACTGATTACTGTTGGAACAACACATGGACTCAAGCTTTCTCTGACTAATCCATTGTCCAATAAATCCTGGACCTGCTTCTTGACCTCTTCATTTTCTTGTGGCATCAACCTGTATTAGGATTTATTTGGAAAACTAGCTCCTGGTATGAGGTCTATATGATGACTCACACTCCTCATCGGTGTCAACGAACGAGGTAATTCATCCACCACGATATCAGTGAACTCTTCCAGTAGTTCCTGAATATCCTTTGGTAGATCATCCACTCTTGTGCTAGTCAGAACAATCCTCGGTTTCCTGACCACAAAGAATTGTGGATCTTCTTTCTTCTTCACCTCTGTAAGAAGTTCCTTCCCACTCATGAGAAGTATTGTGTTGCTTACTTCTGGCTTCACCTCCTTATCCTTTATCGGAAGAAACATACGGGTTCTCCCATTCTTCTCCAGGGTATATGTGTTCATTCTCCCGTCATGAATCACATTTCTATCATATTGCCATGGTCTACCCAGCAATAGATGACATACATCCATAAAAATGACATCACATAAGATCTTATCATTATATCCTCCTATCTTGAATTCAACCAAGCATTGTTTAGTAACAGTTACTTGGTATCCTTTTTGTAGCCATGAAACTTTGTATGGGCTTGGATGATTAGTCGTCTCCAGCTCCAGCTTCTCTACCATCTCTGTGGATACGAGATTATCTATGCTACCACTGTCCACGATAAACTTGCATACCCTGTCCTTGGTCTTGCAAGTAGTCCTAGAAATTCTGGACCTTTGGACTGAACTTTCCACCTCTTTCTCAGGTGTCAAAAGGACTTTACGCATCATCAATGACCTCCCACCTTCTGCGTCTTCGGCCTCAGCATCCCACCTCTGTGCTTCGGTGATGTGAGCTTCTCCAATGTCCTTCTTTTTCTCTGGACACTCATAAGACTTGTGCCCATTCTTTCCACATGTGAAGCATGTGATTACTCCACCTCTCCCTCTTCCTCTACCTCTAGTACGAGGAAAAGTGTTGTTGTCATCATATCCTCCGCTTTGCTCTGTATGCTTCCCTCTTTGTTCAACGTATGGCCCTCTCTATGAGGTTCCACCTCTCTTAACTTTACCCTGAGGCTTATTCCATTCCTCCCTGGGCTTCTGATATTTGTCCTGGGCAAATGCTTTTCCTCTGGGCTGGCTTCTGCCTCAGCCCCTCTGACTTTGCTTACGGATCAACTTCTCCTCAGCTTTCATAGCCATCTGATAAGCATCCTCCACCATTTGAATGATTACCATGCTCATCTCATCCTGGATATCATATCTCAGGCCATTCACATACCTGGAAAATTTTTCATCATCGCTCTCCTGATGACCTACCCTGATGTTCAGTCAATATAATTCCTCAGTGTATTCCTTCACTGTCATTAGCGTCTATCTCAGGTTTTGCATCCTCTTGAACAGAGTAATTTGATAATCTCTGGTGATGAATTTCGCCTTCATCTTCGCGATCATCCTGTCCCAACTCTTGATCTTCTGCTTGCACTTGCAACGTCTGTCAGCTTGTAACTCGTCCCACCACAATGTTGCGTGTCTCTTTAATCTTGTGATAGCATGCCCGAATTTCTTATCCTCTTCGATCTCTTCATAGTTGAAGTAGGTATCCAGAGCTCTAATCCAATCTAGAATCTCCTCTGCTTCTAGATTTCCCTCGTAAAATGGAATGTCCATCTTTGCTCTTGCACCCATCCTAGCAATAGCTTTGATCAAAGGTTCATTTGATGCATCTTCGGCTGCAACTTCTTCCTCATGTTCAGCCTCTATTTCACTATCGGAATCACTAAGAACCACTGCACTAGCTGTGTGTCTTTGCATTGTCTCCATGTCTTCGAGTCTTGCTCGGAGATCACACATTTGTCTCTCCATTTCTGGATTTTTTACCTGCCTACCTCTTCTTCTCTGCACTTCCCTATCCTCTGGATTGGGTGATTTCCTATCTCTCCTTAGTGGCATGGCGAATTTCCTTCTTCTCTGTTATAGAAAGAAAAGAAATTTTCTTGCTCTGATACCGCTCTACGTGTGTATAAGAGTGCTTTTCCTCTCTTGCCTCTTCCTACCTGAAATATACAAGAAAGATTCTCACTCTGATACCACTCTGATGTAGCCGCACCCACAGGCACGTCGGCTCACAGGATCTTCTTCTTCTCATGGCTTGAAGAATTCAAAATGTTCTTCTATTTCCCTATCGGGAAATCCGCACCCACAGAACTATTGCTCGATCCCCTTCCTTTGCTTATCGAGGAATCGAACTTCATGACTTCACGATGTCAAAGGTCGATCACTAGGATCTCAAATCCCCGAGACCCGATGGCCAGTCAATGATGACTTTTCTCTTTCCTCTATCGGAAATTTTCCTATCATGATTTCGGTACTCACGATACCAAGCAACTCGTCTTACCGATTCGCAATACCCGATACACTGAAACTTTGATGCACACATGCGAGTTGACTTTTCCACTTCCTGTCACTTCTACTGGGATTTTGGACTTCACGACTTCGCGAATCCTGAAGTCAATGGTTTCAGGACTTTACTTTTCCTGAACTCCAATACAGTGTGCCACCTGTCCTCCACTAACTTCCTGTGGCCCCACACACTGTCCTTCGACCGTCGGGATATTGCGTATCACGATATCACGATTCCTGTTGCAATAATTTGGAGCTTTGACTCACAAAACCCCAATCCACGATAGGCGTGTGAATCCAATGACCCTCGTGGTCCTGATCAATGGTTCCACACCTCCTGAGCTTGGAACCTTTTGGGAATACATTGTCGTACCTTCCCTGCACCTTTCCTAGATCTAACAGCTTGCGGTGATTCGTGAATTCTCCCTGGGGCATTCCAACCATCTGTTCCTTCCTCCACGAAGACTTGTTCACCTGCGCGCAAACTTACAGTGCCTGCTTGAACACTTCAACCACAACTTCTTTGTGCAATCCTTTCATGAATTCAAGGACCTATCCTTCCTAAGATTTTCCACAACTTTTAAGTCCTTCAAGAAACTTCTTGCATGCACTCCTTGCAGAAAACCTTCAACAACATCTAAGTGTTGGAACTCTTCGACTCTGCACACACTTGCAGCAGAAATCCTTCAAAGGCTCACTCAGGTTCACAACCCTGAGACTTTTATGTGGTCTGCGCACTCCTTGCACGGCTCTTATACCCAACTGCACCTTTGGGACGAATGAGAACAAAAGTTATCTCTATTTGAACCCTCTGTCAACGCACTCCTTGCAGACAATTCGACTGCACTCCTTGCAGGAATATCTGGCTCAAATAGAGAAACAATTGAAACTCATTCCATCTCCCTCTCAAACTTCAATTTATACATGAAATCACATACACAACATATAAAAGCAAATGTATGATAGGAAGCAAACATTCATGAGAATATCAACATCAAATACACAGAGAACAACACAAACCATGAATTTGAATCAGAACTCTCCTATTAATCCAAATGTTTGTACATGGGTGTTCTTACACAGCTCTCTACTTCTCCTATGCTCTTCCTGCTCCTCCATAATTCTCAATCTATTCCTGAATAATGTTACAATGCACAATGAGGGTGTCTATATCCGTTCTCCCTCCTTCCTTTCAAAATAGTCTAATCTATGAATTAAAATCCTATCTATTTGCATTAACTATATTAAATGTCGGTTATCTACTAAAGGATGAGAGCTATCCGCTCAAGGTCCATTTACAATATACAAAGTGCGCTTCATTAAATTTTCACATTAATGTTCGCGCAACAGTTCCAAAGTGTTTTCAAAATTTTGTGTTGGCTTGTCCAACTGTCCTCCGCTTCCGCGCTGGCTCACTTGATGTGTTGGCGATGCTCCTGCATCAATTGCTTATTGGGAAAACATTTCAATATCTTTACAAATCATTCAACTCTCAAATACCTAGTCAAAAAGACAATGTTGGGGGGCAGAATTTGTAGATGGTTTCTTTTGTTCCAGGAATTTGACTTCGAAGTGATAGTCAAATGAGGGAATTTGAATGAAGGACCTTATCACTTTTAAAGGATCACTAATGGAGAGGAACCTATGAATCTAGAGGACAACTTTCCTGATGCACAGTTATTTTCAATCCAAGTAGCTGATGAATATTTTGCTGACATCATTCAATACTTGAGTATAGGGACTGTGCCACAAGAATTCAACAATATGCAAAATAAAAATCTGGCAGTCAGAGTTGCAGACTATCAATTGATTGCATGACACTTATACAAGATGGTTGCAGACAACATCTTCAAAATATGTGTACTAGAATATGAAAGACCTAGGATTTTAGTAGAGGCCAATGAGGGAATAATAGGAGGAAATTATGCAGGCAAAGCTACTGCACAGAAGGTATCGTGTGCAGGAATATGGTGGTCAATTGTTCACAAATATTCAAAGGACTACTTCCAGAGATGTGATGTGTGTCAGTGTCGGATAAATTTATATTTTCGGCACACTAGTTCAGTGGGAGTAACACTAGTTCATTGAGAGTTAACTAACTAGTTCTATTTTAGACTTTCTAATATTATACCATCACTATTATGCATGCATTCCTAATTATAGGATGCCATTTCCTATATGATTGAAGATCACTCACTCATTGAATAGATCATAATATACATTGATTCTCATTCTTCATTGTGTATCTCTCTTCCTTTTCTTGATAATCTTTGTTTGTGCATGCTTTAGCTAGGTCTCCTTTGTAGGTTTCCATGAAACACTGACATGGTATCAGAGCCGAGTTGCTTGGAGAAACTCAGTCAAGCCAGAGAATATGGCACGAGTCTTTGAGAAAACCTAGTTTATGTCTTCGTCGCGACCTATCCCTATCGAAAGGTGTGATGATTGGAATCATCGCAGCCTATCCCTATTGAAGGGTGCGATGGTCACTCTCATTTTTTCACAATCGTCACACTATGTCCTTCACTAAGGGTGTGACGATTTAGCATCATAGCACTTTACCCTTATCTAGGATGTGATGATTCAGCAACCCTCCAAAAATTGATTTTCTGCAGTAAAATTGTGATATCTCGAAATCCATGATCTGGGTCGGGTTGAAATTTTTACTAGAGACGTATAACATAGGGATGCTCATGATCACCAAAAATATCCAAAACCCAAAACATATTTTAGGATATAGATCTATTTTATCATATATATAGTTGTCATAGCACCATCAATCATATTTCAGAATCCACGATCTGGGTTTTCAATATTTTTTCATTATCAATAGCAGGGATGGAGACAATGAAAATTATTCAATAAAGTCTAGTGATAATACTCAAACCATACAAAAACTTTTAATGGAAGCCAAAGGATACATTCCAACTCAAAAGAAAAGGACTGTATAATTTGACAATGGCGATGAAAACAAAACCTACATCAATGCTTGAGAAGACCAGATGGGAGAATCGTAAGGATGATGCCACATGACTACTTCTTTAGTTAATCTACACTGATTTATGGTTTCATGTTGTTGCATGAAATACTCCAAATGATATATGTACCACCTTGGAAGGCCTCTTTGGAAAGCAGGATGAGATGTGAGGTCATATGCTTGAGGTAGAGTTGAATACCTTAGACCCTAAAAGTTTTGATAATATACAAGATTTTTTTACTAAATTTAAATATTTTTTATTGAGCTTGGGTGAATGTGGTATTAACAAGTATACACAAGAGAAACAACTTATTCTAACAATCTTGGCCAAGATAGGACCATAATATGTTGTATATTTCTCCAATTTCCATTCTGGCAAATGTCTTTGAGGCGCAAATTGGAAAATTCCTATGATGGCTCAGTTTATTGAGTCTCTCACACAAGAGTAGAATTAAATAATATAGATGGGCCTCATGAAATATCCCAAATCACATGCACTCACCATCCATGATGGAAAAGTTTCATCCAATCAAAAATTGAAGGAGAAACAAAAGGAGCTATTACATCCAGAGTCAAAGAAGGAGGGATATTCCAAACCCTTCAAGGATTCTTCAAGTTCCAAAGATTCTTCAAATTACAAAGGGAAGAAGAAGAAGGGAAAGAAGTGCACATATTGCCATAAATTGAATCATGAAGAATCCACATGCATGAAGAAGCAGATCGATCTTATGACACAGGTACTTCAGAAGAATAACCTTGGAGACTTCATTCCTGAAGGAGCCAAGAAGAAGAAGGAAGAAGACCATGTGCCTAAGAAAGGTAATCATCATTATCTGGTTGCAATTAATTCCTCATCTAATTCATGGATTATATATTATGGCACATCATATCATATGACAACTAAAGAGGAAGTTTTTACTTCTTTGAGTTCATTCTCTGGACCTCATATTCTCATGGGGGTTGATACTCCAATAGCGGTTGCAAGAGAGGGAAGAGCAGAACTTCCTAATGGAATTTTTGAGAATGTTTTACATGTTCCAATCTTTCTATAAATATTCTCTCAGTTTATCAGATCACTCAAACAGGTAAAAGGGTTGAATTTACATCAGATTCAGTTACTGTACTTGACATGCATGACAGTTTCATTATTGCAGTTGATGAGGTAGATCACAAATCACAGTTGTATAAGTTCACTAAGTTTATTGACTATGACTCATATTTTCTACTGACACATGCTAATGATAGTAGTAAAGTATGGCATGAGAGATTTGGTCATTTAAACTTTAGGTACATGCAATGACTGTCCAACCAAGGAATGGTCAAAGGCTTGCCATACATTCTTTTTATTGAAGGGGTTTCTTAGGGATGCATTCTTGGCAAGCATCCTGAAGAGAAATTTGAAAAGGGGAAGGCAAGGATAAGCCTCCTCTTCCTTGGAGATTGTTTGTAGTGATCTCATGGGTCCATTTCCACATTCGTCCATCTGCAAAGCAAGATATGTTCTTACATTTATTGATGAACACTCACACTATACTTGGGTTTATTTTATCAGACAAAAGTCTGAGTTTTTTGAGCATCTCAAAGACTTCAAAGCTCTAGTAGAGACACAAACTAGGAAGAAAATCAAGATCCTCCATACAGAAAATGGGGGGGAGTATATCAACAAATATGTTCAGAATCTTTGTCGTGAAGTTGGTATCTAGTTGTAGCACACAATTCCATACACTCCACAACAGAATGGAGTTGTTGAAAGGAAGAACAGGTCTCTCAAGGACATGACCAGTTCCATGTTGCATGCAAGATCACTTCCTTCCAAGCTTTGAGTTGAGGAACTGAACTGTGCTACTTAGATACAGAATAGAGCACCTCAAAGATATGTTGAGGATAGGACACCTTTTGAGGCTTGGATAGGTGACAAACCAGATGTCACACACTTTTTCATCTTTGGATCTAGAGCATGGGCCCATATTCCTTCTGAAAAGAGGAAAGAATTAGATCCAAAAAGCACACCTTGCATATTTGTAGGATATCCAAATGATGTGAAGGCATACAAATTGATTGATCCCTCTACATATCGTCTCATCATTGGGTGCATTGTTCATTTTGAGGAGAGTCCTTTGCATCCACCTCTACTACAACTTGAAGAGACTCTTGTGCTTCCATTAGTTCCACACATCAGACATGATGATTCCACACACTCAGATGCTACATATTCAGACATAGATTCAAAGGATTTTGAACATGCAGATGAGAAGGTAGTACAACCAAATGAGGAGACAGTGTCGAAGCTTCAAAAAATTCCCAAGTGGGAACAACCCACATTTCAGGCAGCATGAAACCTTGCAGGGGATCCATTGGATTCAAGGAGGACTCGATCTCAGCATGTAGAACCTTCTCATGTACTTTCAAATTCTAAGCCAGTGATGCCCTTGCATTTCTATATGGTTCAATATTATGATCCACATACCTACAGTGAGGTTGTTGGAAATACACTATGCGAAGTAGCCATGCAGGAGGACTGTTAAGCCCTAATGTTGGCTCATTACCCCTTAATTGGGGCATATTATATTAGTAATGTTATTTTATTTATGTCAGCTTTAGGCCATTAGTTGTAATTATACCTCCTAGTCTC
>JZKD02S1883205.1:427229-448937 GCA_000966675.3 Picea glauca
GTCCTTTAATATTTGGAGAACTTGTTGTTGATTCTCGATGTGATATTCCACTTCTTGAACCTTATATTTTTCTTTTAGAGAAGAAGTGATGGAAGGAGGGTGGTATCCATAGAGTTCCATAAATGATTTCATTTTTGCTTCAGTATGAAAGAAGGTGTTATACCACCATTATGCCAAGGGTAACCATTTGAACCATTGTGTTTGTTTATCAGAGACAAAGCAACGAAGGTATCCTTCTCTACATTTATTCACTATATCAGTTTTTCCATCAGATTGAGGATGATAGGATGAGATATGAGCCAATTGAGTACCCAAACAAGATAATAATTATGTCCAAAAATATTCAGTGAAGATGGGATCTCTGTCACATACAGTAATCTTTGGGATTCCATGTAGCTTTTGAACTATACCCATGAATGCGGTGGCAATAGTACTGAATTTGAAGGGATGAGAGAGTGCACAAAAGTGTGCATACTTGTTCAATATATCAACAATCACCATGATGACACTCTTTCCTTCATACTTTGGTAACCCTGTGATGAAATCCATGGAAACCTCTTCCCAGCGCGGACTTGGGATGGCTAATGGTTGTAAAAGACCTAGGGTCTTAATTGTTTCCACCTTATTTTGTTGGAAAACCAAACATTTTTCCACAAACCTTTGAACAACTTATTTAAGGCCATCCCAAAAAAAATCCTTCTTGACCCTATGGTAGGTTTTCAAAAATCCCAAGTGTCCTCCTACCAGAGAAGTGTGAAATTCCAATAGTACCTTTTGTTTGAGTTGGGAGTTCTTACATAAATATAAGTGATATGTGTACCATCGTGAATCATTTTTCTATGTAAATGTATCTGATGCAATGGAATCCTTCTGGAACCTTTGAATGAGAGTCCACACATTTTCGTCATTCTTCCATTCATCCCTCACTTCTATTATCCAATCAAGTTGAATGATTGAGATAACATAGAGAAATGCCTCAACATATTCATCCTTTCTTGAAAGTGCATCTACCAAAACATTTTTCTTCCCTTTTTTATAGATGATTTGAAAATCATAACACAATATCTTGGTCACCTATTTTTGTTGTTCTTCTGAAGATAGTCTTTGTTCCAAGAAGTATTTAATACTATCATGATATTTTTTGACCTTGAAGTTCCTACCTATTAGGTAAGGGTGTCATTTCTTCAATGCATGTAGTATTTCCATCATTTCCTTCTCATAAATGGGTTTGTTTAAGTCTTTTCCCTTGAGTGGATGACTTTCAAAAGAAAGGGGCCTTCCTTCTTGCATTAGAACATCACCAATGTTATTTCTTGAGGCATCACATTCCACAATAACGTTTTTTGTGAAGTCTGGTGTGGTGAAGATAGGAGCTTTGCACATCACCTCTTTAAGTTGTTCGAGAGCTTGAGTTGCCTTTGCAATCGATGAAAATTCATCTTTCTTAGTAAATGTCGTTAAAGGTGTTGCTATTCTTCCATATTTCTGAACAAAATTGTGGTAGTAACCTATCAAATCCAAAAATTCTCTAAGATTCTTCAATGTTTTGGGAATCGACCAGTCCGTCATGGCCTTAATATTCTTAGGATCTACCTTGACACCTTCATGAGATACAATATGAACCAAATACTCTATCTCCTTCACCCCAAAGAAACATTTGGATGGTTTGGTATATAGTTTTTTCTTCTTTAGTAGTTGTAGCACCTTGTCAACATGTCTCACATGATCCTCCCAAGACTTTCTATAGATTAGTATATCATCAAAAAACAATAACACAAATTTTCAAAGGAAGGGATTGAAAATGGAATTCATCAACCCTTGGAATGTAGAAGGTGCATCTGTAAGGCAAAAGGCATGAACAAAAAATCATAATGGCCTTCATGAGTTTGGAATGTTGTTTTTGGGATATATGCTTCCTTCATTCTAATATGATGATACCCTGAACAAAGACCCAACTTTGTGAAATATATTTCTCCATGTAGTTCATATAACAATTCATCAATGATGGTAATGGGAAACTTATCTTTAATAGTGATATTGTTGATCTCTCTATAATCTGGACACATACGCCATGCACCATCTTTCTTCAGTACCGTTACCATCGGTGCAGAGTAAGAACTTTGGCTAGGTCTAATAATGCTAGCCTCTAACATTTCTTCAACAATATGCTCAATTTCCCTCTTCTGGGCATAAGGGTATCTGTAAGGCCTGATGTTAGGAGGAACAATCCTAGGTATTAGGTGAATAGCATGATCATGATTTCGAGTGGGTGGAAGACCTTTGGGAATATATTCAAATACTTTGGAATGATTATCATTGATCCCTTGGATATATATGGGAATTGATGGCTTAGATGTGTGAACATATAGTGAGCATAGTTCTTCAATTACACCTTGATGCCCCTTTTTCAATAATTGTGTCATGCCATTAGATCTTATCACCTTATTGGGTTTCCCTGTGATACCCCTTAACTCAGTTTCTTTTCCTTCCAATGAAAATATTATGAAAAGTTATTGAAAATTAAAATCCATTTTTCCTAATGATTGTAACCATGGATGCCTAGTATGACATCAACACCACCCATGGATACAAAAATCATTGGACTATTCACTAGATATTCCCCCATAGTAAGATTGATCTTATTGAATTTTCCTGAGCAATTAATAATTCCTCCATCTGCAATCATTACTTGAAACTATGGCGTTGGATATACAAAGCAATTGAGAGATTTGGACAATTTATAGTGAATGAAATTATGAATACTACCAAAATCAATTAGGACTATTACCTTTTTCTTTTTGATAAATCCTTTGATATTGAGGGTTTGAGGAGTGTTAATTCCATCTTAGGAAAGTGGTTGGTATTCAACCCAAAGTTGGAGTTTCTCCATTCTTGATTCATCTTCCTTATGTCCTCATCATGAATTTCATGGGATACATTTTCACTTTCAGGTGTCCTCTCTATTAGAAATGTTTTCAATCCTTCCATGATATCCATTTTTAAACCCTCCATCTTAGTATCCATTATTCCCTCCAACTTAGCTTCAGTTGAATCCATCATCCCTTGTAGTTCATCTTTTGTTATCGTCTTCTTTTTTAAATCATGTATGTCTTTGCTCATTTCTTCACCTTCATCAAGAGTCCAAGTAGGACTGTCTAGAGGATTAATTGGTGTAGAATTTCCCCTTATTGGTGGCATGCTGGCCAAGTATCACTTTTAAACCTTGATTTCGAGGTGGTTTTCCTAGATGATATTTCTTCTATTGTATCTCCAAAATTTTGACCCTTCTAGGTCTGAATTTTTTTTTTTTTGTAGTTCTCTGATAAGTCTTTTTTCCAATACCACAAGTCTGAAAAAAATTGGATGTGCCAAGTGGAAGTTATGGTAAGTTCCCCACACCTTGATGATTTTTTTCCCTTCAAGGAAAGCATACTTTTAAAGCGTTCCAAGATCACAATATCTAATATTTGATTCTGAAAATTGTACCATAAATACTATAGATTGTCCACTATCCAATGCAACTGGTCTCACTTAATTTGGATACTCCCTGAACAAGATATCATTGCTTTACCTGGAAGACATGTTTGAGACTAATTAATATGACTAGTCATATACCCTATCTTGCACTAGGTGTATCTACAAAAGTAGGATGACAAAGATTCAGAAATTTTTATCACAGATACCTTAATAATTTCTATGAATATTTTCTGTATTTCAGGGTCTGAAATGTTATAGAAAAAGTTTTATAGTGAAAATTTTGATATGACTAAATTCAAGATGATTTCAAAACCCTATCTTATCCAGGCTATATATCCTAAATTTTAAGACCTCGGGAGCTGAAAATTTTACACCATGTACCTTGATCCATCTACTAATTATCCTCCAAGGGGTTCCTTTTGAAACACTATATAAAAAAGTTATAGAGATAATTCCAAGGTGTCTTAGGTGTAGTAGTGAAACCCAAAGACCTTGAGCTTTGACACGAAATGTTAGGAACCAAATATCAAGATAGTATAGAAAAACCTCAAAATAAGTACTCAACACTTTGAAAAAGAGAGAAATTCAGATAATAATCCTCTTCAAGGGGGAAACCTCTTTATACACCACATAAATTTCTAATACAAGATGATTCCAAATGAAAAGTTGTCATTGGTATATATAGGAAACTAGGAGGTGCAATTACAACTAATGGACCCAAGCCAACATAGATAAAATAAAATTACTAATGTTATATTCCCTAATTACGGGGTAATGTGGCACTATTTACATCTTAACAAAGACAGACTCACATGTTCATTCAAAGGATCTAGCAGATACACCAAGCAATCAGGGAACACTTAGAGAAAATCCAAGCACAGTATAAATCTTGAAATGACAAGCACATGGTTGATCATCAGTTCCAGGTTGGAGACCAGGTGTTGGCACAAGTTTGATCAGACCAGGGCCCTACTCAGGTTACAAACAAAAGGTACCGAGTAGTCTAGAGAACTGACATTTTCATCTCGTATGAAGAGAAGAAGTCTCACCCGAAGCGCTCTTGAGACAAATGGATAGGGAAGGGCAAGGAAAATACTTAGGAGGATTCACAGAACCTTCAAGATTCATCCTGATCTTGCACAAGACATCTAACTACAGAACAAATCTAAACACATATGTGCAATAACTGGAACTACTTATGTTGCTGAAAATCATTCAAACACAGATACATCATTTGGAACTCATGAACCATAAAGAAATAATGTAAATATACAATTCATAAGGATAAGAACATAAAGACACATCATATTTTGAAATTTTAGATCCTCCTTCATATATTAAATTCAAAGCTTTCTCCATTACAAACTCAGAGACACACAATAGCGCTCTATTATAGACTCTTGCCTCTGGAATCACATCGCAGAGATATAACTCCCAAATTGGTGTACAAATTACATTACAGACTCAAATCTCTGACTTCTCTGCAGTATACAATAAATATGATCAGAACCTTACATTTCTGATCTCAACCAACAAATCAAAATCAACAACAGACAAATTGACCTAACCCAAATGAAAACAAACTTTTACAATCATATTCATCCCTATATATAAGCTAGGTCATGTCTTTTGGATTTGGATTATATGCTTTCATGTTCTGTTGTAACCACTTTTTCTTTGTTGGTGTTGTGCTATCCTTTTCCCAACTAATTTTTGTTGCTTCTCCTTGCTCTGTTGTCCATAGTCTTTTGAAGAATGCACAACATGTACTAGGCCAAAACTAGGACTGTAGTCCTTCTTGTGTGAATCCTTATCCAAAAATGAAGGGCCCAATAGGCTCTAACCACAAAACTTGACTCGTCCTCGATTCAAGTACTCAACTCTTTCGCATCTTCTAGGAGAAACTATTATTTTCCCTTGTCCTCATTTTTCTCTTTCTTTTTCTCTTATGCTTGTGATTTCTCTTCTTTTTCGTCTTCAAATGAAGGGACCAACTCTGGGACCAAATCCAAGGCCCTCTTCCTCACTCCTTGAAATCTTCCAACTTTGTCCTGCCACTTCCTAGCAAGGAGTGAGGCCTCTTCTATGAACTATTGGGTCACCTCTATAATACATCCCTTAGGCTTAGATGCGACCAATGAGTTCCACTATAAATCTATTGTTGCATCCACTTGATGCATCTCCATGTAAACTATCTGAATAACAGGCTAGAAGTCACGCAGCTCCTTCTTTGCTATGGATTGTGTCTCGAATAGGGTGTCTGGTTCGTTGTCCACTTGCTGGATCATGTCGAACTTTTGTTGTTTCTCTAGCAGATCCATCATGGCCGCAACTTATTCGTTAAGCACCTAGATTCTAGTGCACACATCCTCCAAGGTTTGGTTTCATCTAGCAATGATGCCCATCCAATCGTTGACTTCCCCGAAAATCTTTGTGCACTCAATTCTGTGCTTATGTAGTGTTGTGCAGGCATTGCTTCCTTCTAGCACTATCTTCTCCATTTTCTCCTGTAGCTTATGAGGCTACTTCTTACTGATTTTTCCATAACTGTGCTTCCAGATTCTCAGATTGAATGGCCAACTGTGACCATTCTCATTGGAGCAGTTCAATCTGATGCTCCTTCTCTCCTGTATCATTGGATTCAAGTAGTTGGGGTGTGACCTTCCGAATCTTCGGCCTGACTTCAAAAAAAATTTATTGGACCCTTTACAATCTATGCTCGACCTAGACCTTGGCCTATTCCTCTTATTGTATGTATTCTTGTGCAAGGAACACTTCCTCCCTTTTGACCTCGGTAGACCTCTCGGCCTGCTAGAGCCTCTGCTCTAGTTGATCAGTTGATGCTCTGATCATTGTAGCCAAATGTGTTTCTGGACACTGTGAAAGGTCAATAAAAGATGTTGTTTCTTCCCTAGGTGCTTGAGTCTACAGTTTAAGTCCACTAGCCATTGAGTGTTCTAAAGGAGTCTCCACTTCCTCCTCCCCTGTTGATGGTCCTAGCACCAACCTCAACCTCAACATTGATGGAAGAAGTGTCAGAACCTTTGTTCTCACCAAGCAGAGTTGCAGCAACTCTGTGCACTGCTGAGGGTTTTGGAGAACTAGCTCTGTCTATTCCTGTGCAGATGTCGTGCTCTTCCCGGAGGTTGACTCTGGTTCTTTTTGAACCTCTAGTATCTGTTTCTCTCTTCTTGTATCTTCTTCATGAGTTTCTCTTTCTTTGCCACTCTCAACCTTGTTCGTTGAGGGGATGCACAAGGTGCTTTGAGCTTATGGCTCTTCCACCATTTGGGTGTCCTTTTTAGGCACAATAGGCACAATATGTTGGTTATGGGTGTCTGCTTTTGGACCAGTCAGTTGCAGGTTCTACTCTGGTACTTCTGGGTTTGGACCAGAAACTTGTGGTCTCGGCTCAGGAAACTCCTGGGTTGTTTCTAGGATTTTTCTCTCTAGTTTCTCTAGGGGATCAAGCTGCATTATCTCTAGATCTGTGGTTTGGGGTGGACTGGTGGTTTATGGGATTGGCAAATGGGGTTGTGGTGGTGATGGAGGGTGCTCAGTGATGATGGTGGATGGAGGGGTTTCCGGCTCAAGTTCATCCTGAATATGGATGACTGGGGTTACTGTGACCGTTTAGGAGTGTGGGGGACAATGGATGAAAGGGGTTGGGGGTTCATAATTTTACTTGGAGAGACCCCAATTCTGAGCTTCTTCACTACTAGTTCTATGATGAACGTAGTGCTTAGAATCTCGTTGAAATCCTTCCTTGTCAACATCGATTCCTCTGGTAGCTGCGAGAAGAGTGGCATCATTATTTTCTTTCACTCCAATGGTTGTGTCTCCTCCTCTTCCTCAAATCCTAACTGTGTTAGAGCTTCCTTCTTCTAGGCCTCTAGTCCTGGGATTGATCCTACCCCTATTTCTGTATCTTTCTTCTTCAACAACTCAGCACACAAAATGTAGTGCATCCCTTAATTGTGTGAGTTGTGTTTAACTCCCATCCACGACATTACCTCTTTGTAGAAGGCCTCCTTATCAAGGTAGAACAGTATCATCCTTGAGTGGAAATCCTCCCTATTAGTGTGCCTCGGCCATTCAAACGTATGGTGTGAGTTCATGATGAAAGAGATATTCCCCGTGTTGCATTTGAGGATATCTTATGGAATGTGCAACCTCTTCATTGTGTCGATTAGGCTGTTGTACCACTTGAAGAATGTTGTGGTGTTGAAATTTGTATTCTCTAAGTCTGACTTGGAATGCTAGGGATCAAACATCTTCACAAGGCACCCCTTCTCTGCTAGCACCAGCGGTCTTCCAATGGGTGGCTTCCATTTTAGCATCATGAACTCCATCAATAGGTATCCGTAGGTGAAGGTACCTCCCTTCTCCTGGGCTTCCTCACAAGCCATGAGTAGTTCCTCTAGCAGTTAACTACACTAGTTGAATACAACATCATTGGTGAAAAATTATGCTACTGACAATGCATCTAGCATGCATTCGCGCTTGTAATATGACCTCATAAACTTGTTGGATATGATATAACAACCAGTCTTGACTGTCTCTAGTAGTATGGGGTCAATTTTGGTTTTTCACCCCCCCTCTGAGTGTGGAACCTTTTATAGAGGCTAGGCTCCCCTTTCTTCTTGTCGTGCTTACTAGGACCCTGTAATTCTTTTGACCCATCCTCACCTTCGAGGGAAATTCCAGTAAGCTGATGAATATCTTCAGCATGGATTGGATACTGCCTATCCAACCAAAGACTTATGTCGTTCACCCTACTGATCAGGAATTTGGTGCACCACACAACATCACCAGTAATACCGAATACTGGCAAGTCTCTGAGGTTCATGATCGTCGAGTTGAATAGATTGATGAATTCAAGTTTTGGCATGAACTGCACGCCTCCCAACTCATCTGGAGATATACTCCAAAAGACATCTATGTTCATCTAGGGGAAAAATACAAGGTCTATTAAGTCAATATCAAGGAGCTTGACCTGCTCCACATTCCCCTTGATATCACCCATGACCTCAACTCAAGGGTCATAGGGCTCATATGGTACTACATATTTATAAATAGCACTTCGCATTCCTATAGATATTGACATTGTGGGATCTGAGTTATCACAAATTATACAGTGAACTAAGGATTGGGGATCACAACTATGGGTTTTATAACTGCACAGGCTTTCTCACTCTACAAAGTTTGAAAATTTCTAAGTTATTTGAAAACAATGCGTTCTACGACTAGTTCTCAAAGACTTATGCTCGGGCTTAGCTGGCAAGTTCATTAATAATTGTTGTTCATCATGACCATTTGGATGCAACTTGGATCTTATTTGTCCAACAAGACAGGTTAATAGGGTAAATCCTATTGGGAAATTATGGCATTTACTATGAAAGTTGAATAGGGATGTGGTCAATTTCATACCTTTCAGTTTGACAGGTAGGAATCTCGGTGCAAATACCAATGGTATCTTCACGTATCATGACTTTATGGCTTAACTAACTTCAGACAAGGTACCATAATGGAAATAAAGGTTGTGACTGGTCTGGGTTCGTGTGGCACATGGACTCAGATTGCATTCGGATTCATTCTCCCTTCGACCAAAAAGGGGTCCCCTTCATATTAATGACTTTCATTAACGAATTATTTACGCATTTGATCATGTGTTACTGAGTAAGAAATTCTGCATCAAAAAACACTTAAACAGGAAAGGAAATGAACTACATGTTGTGGTGCAACACTGCACACATCGACTTTATTAACTGAATTTACACAAATTGCAGAAAAACTCAAATTTAACTATTATACATGCTCCTTCAGACTAGAGTGACAATATTTTTAGATCAATTTTGCGACATATAGGGTTTCAAGTGAGCACCATTCACCCATCTCGACCGGAGCATACCATCCAGTTGCACAATTCTGACTGCTCCTGAAGCTTAGATCTCCTCAACTATAAATGGTCCCAACCAATGCATGTGAAACTTGCTAGGATGCTTATCATATCGACTATCATATATTAGAACCTTGTCTCCCTACACAAATACTTTAGTTTTAATGTGCCTTTCATGCTAAGATTTTTTCCTTTCTTCTTCAACTGATTGATGGAATTCTGCTAAAAACCTGTTCTCTTCGATTTCTTGTAACTCCATGAGTCTCTACACAACTGACTCTTACTCCGACATATGGGTGATTTGTGCAATGTACAGACTTGGAGTAATGAATTATGCGGGCACTACAGCCTCCTTCCCATAAACTAGTTGGAATGGGGTGTACCTATGGAGTTTCTTTATGGTTGTCCTATAAGCCCATAGTACTGCTGGAACATTTTCATCCCAATCTTCCTAATTTTCTCAATAGACCTTGTTTAACCCTCTCTCCAGAATCTTGTTGAATGTTTCTACTATTTTTTTGTCTTGTGGGTGGTAGGCGATTCTTTTTTGATGTTGTATCAGGAACTCTATTGTAATATTTTCTATAGTGCTACTAATAAAATGAGCTCCTAGATCACTTGTTAGGCTCCTAGGACATCCAAAATGGGTGATAATATTATCAAAAATGAACCTAGCAGCAATATCGGTCGAGCGGTCCTGAACAACTGATGCCTCATCCCAACAAGTAAGGTAGTCATTTGCGTTAATAATGTATCTAGCCTTTGAATGATTAGTTGTGGGTTTGATCAGCACAAAAAAGTCAACTGCCCACTTCTCAAATGCTTGTAGAGCTAGACTTGGTTGAAGTGGTAATTCATATCGTCGTTACGGCTTACCCACTCTTTGGAAAACATCACATGATCTAGCATATACCTTTGCATCCTTGAAGAGAATTTCCCACAAAATTCCATCTTGGAGAAAAAATTTTGCAATGTACTTTCCTCCTACATGACCTCTCACAACTTCGTTGTGTCATTCCCATAATATATCATGTATTTCGTGATCTAAGACACATCTTTTGAGGATACTATCTAGTCCCAATTTATACAATTGTCCTGCGATCAACTGCTAGTCCACTGCTCTAACAACCATATGGCGTTTCTGGGTAGGAACCTTTACTTAAAAAGACTGTTGGGTCTTCTAGGTACTCTGGTATGGCCTCAACCCGATATCGTTTATGCCTCATAGACTTTGATATTTTTTTTAATTCAATTTTCATCTCTCCCATCACTCCTTTGATTCCCTTTATTTCTGAAAAGGTCTTTGGCAACAAATCCTCATATTCCCTCAACAAACTCTGTATTTCTTGACTAGTTTTCTCATCCCAGTAATATCCCACCATAGTTATCTTAGGTTTCTCTTTGGTCCCTATATTGACTTTGCAAAACTTTAATGGGTAATTATAGGAACTATCAATCTGAATGGGTATGGTGTTCTGGATTTCTATGTTCCCTTCTGTCTCTTTAATGGCTAGGTTTCTCAATTCCTCTAAGTCATATGGACTTTTTGAATCCCTGCTAATCTTATAACATTCTATAGGCTTCTTGTTTTAGGGTAGGTGAATATTAGTCTGAATTTCTCAGCTATGTTTCTCACATACCACTAGGTTTGATTTATGATTACTATTGTCTGTAAAAACAAATTCTTTAATCTTTTGCAGGACTACTTCAAGCTTAGGGTGCTTACTTGTAAACGAGAAGTCCTTACAAAAATGATCTGCTAGCGTCTACCAGTCACTAGTCTGTCTTATGGTTTCTTCATGTATGAACCAAGCTTTCAGGATTGGACCTAGTGAGTGGGGAAATACCTTTACCTAGAAGCAAGAGGGTATTTCTGAAACTTTCCATTGTGTCATGCACTGTTCAATATGTGCTCTAGGATTAGATTCTTCGTTGAACAGTTGCGCAAATTTTAAATTTGTTTGCATTCCTGATTCCATATGCTCCTTATTCTGAAACCTATACTTGATATCTTGCTTCACATAATCCCAATTTATAAATAATCCTTTGTGATTGGCCCACTATCTGGAAAGCGTGTCATGGAGGGATAAATCTAGTATTGATATCCTTTGATCCTCTGCTACCTTCGTCCATGCTGAGAAGAAAAATTTCAAGTCTTGAGGTATCATCATATATTGGTTGTTCTCTGACCTCAGTCCCAACCCATCTAGTTTCTTTGATAGTTGCACATCTCCTTGAGAATATTTCGTATGAGATTTGTTGCCAACTGTCAAAATCCAATTCTGAATCTTCTTCTACTGAATGTATACACCTCCAACTTACTGATCCATCACTACTAGGATTTATATAATCATCTCTTGTTCCATATATTACATTATACAACTAATCCAAGACTTCTCCCTCCACATTATTATTTGTTGGCTCTGTATATATGGGCCCTACATATGGATCCAAGGGTTGAACTACCTTGATTCCATTTGCCTCAAATTTCATGGTGTCTTTATTTAGGTCAATCACTTCATAGTTTTCATAGGCCCAATTGATCCCAAGTAGTGCAGGGTAAGGGTCCTTATCCCCCATGATATCAATCACTTTAAAGTCAGCTACTGTCTTCACTCCCGCAACATCTATTTCCACATTCTCCAGTATTCCTATGGGGAAAATACAATATTGGTTGGCCATCCTTAATTGGATAGGGGAATATGTCAACCGAGGTTTTTCTAAGGCTTCCCAAGTATTTTTAGGCAGAATGTTCACATCAGATCCTAGATCCAAGATGACATCCTTAATCTCAAATTTATCTAATTGGGCTACTGGTCTGAATTCTTTCCATTTCATACTTTCCTTCTCTGCACCCTCTAAGTACTCTTTTCAAGAAGATTATTCCTTATTACTGCTTCAATGGGCTATTCTTTCCCCAAAATAGGTATATTGCATTGAAAAAATTCTCTCTTAATTGGTTTTTCCCGAGAATGTGAGAGAATAATTGAACCAAAGGTCAACTACATCTTGAGGTTGCTCAGGTTGTCTCAGTGTGATTATAGGGTTTCTGGGTGCAGGGGGTGAAGAAGGGACTTGAGCAATCTTATGATAAATAATAGGCTATGGGGGTTTCTCTTGTAAATCAGGGCTAGGGATATTCTGAAATAATTCTATGGTGTTTTTAAAGAACAACTTCTGTTTTAGAGGGTCATGCATGTCTTCTTTAGGTGTTGCTTTCTGGATATGAGGTTGATTATCAACATCAACTCCTATCTTTTCTCCTCCTTCAGTAATGATATTGAGGTTGGGTAATTGTCCCTTACTAACCCTCTTTATTTATGATTTGATGAGGTTAGTTCCTCTTTGACATACTCGATATTCCCATTTTGAAATTACTTCTAGGAATTATTCAGTTGTGAGCCCATTGGTTCTATAGTGGGAGCACCATTGTCGCCTTAGATGAGGACAGTATCTAGCCATGTGGCCTTGCTCATCGCATTTATAACATATTCTTAGCCCTCTTGTCCTGGTTCTTCCTCCTATGAAGTCTCCTCCAGATCCACCTCCTCGACCTCTTCCCTATCCCTAAGGTTTTTCATTCACCCTAAATTTTGTTCTATCCAACCTATCTACAAGTGCATCCAATGCTCTACATTGATTGGTAGAATGCATGGTAGATGCATAGAAATCATAGTGTAATATATTTGGTACTATCAAATATTTTTTCATAATGGGGAACTCTCTCAACCCATGCCTGTGGATTCGACAGATCTCACAATACTCAACTGTTGGTGCAGCTTGGCTCCCTGAAAAATCCTAATATGGGGTGGGGTTATGGAATAGTAAGTTTGCAGACACTTGAAAAACTTCTCTCATGGGTCATAGTGAGGGTCCCATCATATTCTTAGGAGGTCCCATTCCTCTCATTCATGGACATTCGTTCAACATATGTCCTTTTGTATAACATATGGTGCACTAGACCTGCATTCATCCTGGTATGGGTATCGTCCGTTCTTGAATATTTTCTATAATCATTGATATTTCCCCTTGTAGTTGCGCCAAATTCGCATTTGCTAGGGGTCTCGTCACACTCAGGATCTCAGGGTATTCTTCCATGGATTCAATCTTCATCGATTGTTCCAAGGCGTCTATCAAAGTGGCTATCCATTGTTGCGTTAGCGAAATATGAGTCAAAGGTAGCAATCCCTAAATGTACCATTCTCTTTTATGTTCCTCATGGATTGGATGTGCTAACCTCCCTATAGCATGTTTAAACTTATGGTTGTATTCTTAGGTTGATTCACCTTCCCTTTGTTGAATCTCATGAAACTTAGACAGAGCATGTTGTTTTGACTAAGGTATTTTAAAATTTTCTATGAACCTAGTCCATACCTGGCCAAGAGTGAACGATTGACCTTGTAATACCGACACTCCTGGATCAATAATCTTCATGTATCACTTAAGATTCTAACCCCTCAAGGTATTCTGGAACTCAACCAACTTATTCACATCTAGACTCCCTCTGGATCTCTAGATTACCTCGCACAAGAACAAGTGTTTCTCAACATATTCATCTCCCTTACCCTAGAATTCTGGGTATTGGGAAATCAAACCTATTGCATGACCAACCATTGTTGATCATGGTGCTCTTATAAAAATAAAACCTAACATTCATTATTGTGATCTACCGGAGGATCCCAATATCCTCCCTATATTCGCACTTCCTGGTTGTGGTTGACTAACTAATTATACTAGAACAAAACTAGCATGAGAAGGTAATATCAAACTTACCACTTGTATAGAAGACACTTGGGGCATGGGTGATTCGAGAGTGGCGCCACTGGCTTCAGGGAGGTTTTCTTTGATCTTGGGGGTCTCATTTTCTTCCTCTGGAGAAGTCTCTTCATATTGATTCCCTATCTTTCCTATCATTGGGGATGAATCTTCTCTTTCTTCTTCAAGATTCATGTCGGCTTCCTCCTCTCTTACGTCTAAACCTTCTACTTATTTTCCACCCTCCTGGGGAATTCTTTATCTCTACACTTCTCTCTCACTTAATATTTGACTGGCCAATATTTCCTGTCTTCTCATATTCTACAAATCTTCCATCTGTCTTTCCTCTACTTCTCCCGGTCTGGCTTCTTTCCAAAAATTCTCAGACTGTCTTGCTTCTTTCTTGATCTTTCTACACCACCACTTCTCAACTATGGCAGCTCTTTTCAAGGATCCCTCATCTCTTGAATCCATTTCTTGTTGTTTCCCCCCCCCCCCCTCATTTTTCAAAGAACCCTTCCCCTCTCTCATTCCATGAATCTACCCCAAGCAAGGGTGTTTACATTTCCATCTCAGTTGGGGACATAGTCAACATCCCCTCTTCCATCAAAAAAACTTTAATCCACAAGGGGATTTCTCTCAGTAGTCTTCCCCCTGTATATTTCTTGAAATATTCATATGCGCATGAAAAATATTGGTTATTCTCAGCTGTAAACTCAATAATGTATCCTTCTAATGTGGTATTAACCCAAAAATCAATCACTTATGACTGGAAAATCTAGCCGACGAAGTTCTGTAATATTTTATGTGTCCCAAGTATAGGTCCTCTTGACTCATTCTTGGAACTCTAGCGCTTCTTGGAACCTATTTATCTAGTGGAAAATTTCTTCTGAGAACTTAACCAAGAATATCTCATACTAGTCACTCGATATTTCTGAGAAAAAGATTTCCCCATGAGTATCTTCTAAAAATTTTCCCCTCAGCTCTGCTTCCTTCTATATGAAGGCATCACAGTTTCTCTCCCACCATTGGTCAATATTATATATGTGAATACATGGAAGCATCCTCCCTATAGGTTCCCTTTTAACAAACATCCTAGAAACATAACCATTTTGTTGGCGCAAGTTTGATCGGACTAGGGTCCTTCTCAGGTTACCAACAAAAGATATCGAGTATTCTAGAGAACTCGCATTTTCATCTCCTCTGAAGAGAAGAATTATCACTCGAAGTGTTGCTGATACAAATGGATAGGGAAGGGAAAGGAAAATACTTAAGAGGATTCACAGAACCTTCAAGATTCATCCTGATCTTGCGCAAGACACCTAACTACATACCATATCTAAACTCATATGTGCAAGAACTGGAACTACTTATGTTTCAGACAAGCATTCAAACACAGAGACATCATGTGGAACTCATGAAACATAAATAAATATTGTAAAGATACAATGCATAAGGATAAACACAAAAATACATATTTTGAAATTTTGGATCCTCCTTCATATATTAACTTCAGATATTTCTCCATTACAAAATTAGAGATACATAGTAGCACTATCTTACAGACTCTTGGCTCTAGACTCATGTCATAGAGCTCTAACTCCCAAATTGGTGTATAGATTACATTACAGACTCAAAACTCTGACTTCTTAGCAGTATACAATAACTATGATCAGAACCTTATATTTGCGATATCAACCAACCAATCAAAATCAACAATATCCAACCCAACCTAACCCAAGTGAAAACAACCTTTTACAATCATATTCATCCCTATATATAATTTAGGTCATATCTTCTGGCTTTGGCTTGCATGATTTCTTGTTCTGTTGTAACCTCTTTTTCTTTGTTGGCATTGTGTTGTCCTTTTCGCAACTGATTTTTGTTGCTTCTCCTTGCTCTGTTGTCCATCTTCTTCTGAATCTTGTGCAACTCATACTAGGCCAAAACTGGGACTGTAGTCCTTCTTGCACGACTTCTTATCCAAAAATGAAGGGCCCAACACCAGGTATAGATTCACATCAACAAGGAGATATTGAAGGGTGAAGGAAATAAAATCAAGCCCGTCTGATATGGACAATCACTATTTTGGAGAAAAGCGGTACCAATGCATTTCATCTAGATATTCCACCTTATATGAAAATTTACTCAGCTGTAAATGTATAAAACTTGAAACTTTTTTAGCCTCCCATGATCATGGATCAAGGTGAGGAAGTTTCAATACCTTCAGTTGATGCGTTTTCTCCTAATCTATTGGATGAGTTGCAGGAAGATATCATCTTGGACAGAAGGATGACGACTTCACACAGGGGCAATGTTGATTATCTTTGAGTGGGTTTAAAGGGCAGACATCCAAGCAAGGAAAAGTGGGTTGAGAAGGACAAGGTGAGGGAACTCTTCCCTCACTTACCCGTTGATTGATGAAAGATTTTGGTGGTCCAAAAATCTCTCAGTGGGAAGGCATGATCCAAAAAGGATCCAGAGAAGAACAAGGATAACTCAGAATTCATAGAAGCAACTCAGGAATCTCAGAATGGGCTTGGAAAATAGAGAAAGGGAAAAAATTCAAGTCCTCAAAACTCAGTGAAATTTGCATCATCACGAAGAGCGCGTCACAAGATTTCCAATAGTGTAAATGACTCATCAAATGGAGTTACAGATCAAAATATATATGCGGTCAAATTTTTGGTCAACCTAGCCCAATCAACAAGGATGAGTCAGCATCTATACTGTTGACATCAACATCAACATGGATGACATCATCATCTATGTAGTGTACATGGCACACACAAAGGGTGACATGTTTCATGTCGACATCAGCATGACGTCAACATGGTGACATGGCAGCACCAGAGGCTACCACATATCACTCATTTTTGAAATTTTACGGTCAAATACGTGCACCAATAGGAAGGTTCCATGTAGTATTCCATACAGAAACATAGAAGACCATACAACCACATGACAAGTGACTGGGCAGGCTGACATTGCATAGGTGATGTTGTCCATGAAATGAGGTGACGTGGGCCAATGAAAGGTTTCCACGTGGCCTAGTCATGGGCTACCACATGGAAGCAAGAAAATTCCCAAGGATGCCCAACAATTGAATTTCAAAAAGAGTAAAGGTTTAGCTAGCACCAACCCAAGTCTTCCAAACTTGGAGTAGTTCCACCAAAAAATAGTGGCATATCTCAACAGTCCACCAAAGTTAGCGACATATCTCAACTATCCACTAGAGTTAGTGACATATATCAAAAATCCGCCAAAATATGATGATAAGTTTCAATGGAGGGGTAAAACGGGAGGCCCATGTGTTTCACCTCAGGACCTCCCCCAACAGTTATGCCTTAATATATCTCTATCAACAAACTATCCTAAAAACTATGTTGGTATATCTTCCCACCTATATTACTTAATAACTAAAGTTTTCCAGAGTTCGGGGGTCAGACCAGGGGGTCCGCGACCATACAGATGGCACAAAAATGAAGGAATTTCCCATGAATTTAATTGTAGGTGCAAGCACAGAAACTGAGATGAATTTTCTAAAGGGCCTAAAAGTGACAGACTCAGATCGAGGCGTGGAGATAGTCATTTTTGGGTAATTCGATGCCATGAATTCAATGTTATTGTTTGTTTTCTGATCTAAGAAAATTTTCTACAACTTAACTCCAGAATGAGGTATACTTATGTATTTTGCCAAATTATTTTGCTGAGTTAATAAAAAGGCCTGGTCGTTTGAGAGAAAGACCCAGAGACGTAGTCCACCAGGGATGAACTCCATTATCAAGCTTTTTGTGTTCAGATCTGATGCATATGTCTCTTCATTATTGATTTATTCCTTCTTTATGGTGCACTTCAATTTATTCTCATTTAATACAATTATTTAATAAGTCACATTGATGAAAAGATCACGGATCAACATGAGGCTCTAGTACTTAAGTATACAAATCATATTCAACCATATAGGTCCTTAATTGCTTGAATACATGACCAGGAAAAATGAAGAGAAAAATAATCAAGTCATCAAACAAACATGCACATCCTTGAAACATTCACGAGATATTCAACCTTATTTTACTGTGATAGTTTAGTTTTGTAGGGTATGAGAATACTTATCTATTACAAAATACAGCCAACTAACTGACTATGGTTTTCTCCCTTTCCACCCAACCGTAGGCTCAGAGGCATCCAATCTTAGCGCTCTGTCCACCCCCATGCCAAGCCATGATATCACCAGGGAAATTTCTGCCATTACTCATAGATCCTTTCTCTGTCATGTCCTCGACGAGGTTTATCAGATGCTCCCTCAACATCAAGCTAGCAATATTTCACTCAGTTTGGGTCTTCTATGAGTTCTCAAGGATCCATTTTCTCCATTTCTCTCGTAACCAAAACTATTTTATCATGTAGTTCTTCCTTCAAGTTTGGAGAACTTCAAGCGTTCTTCTTGGTCGTGCATTCCTTGCCTAGTGCATCCCCCTCTTGTCTACTATCCTACATGTTTATATGCTTCATGCCTCTTTCCTCTTCGGTAAGTTTATGGAATTTTCATGTTCCTTCTGTCAGAAGGAAACTCGGGTCATTCTAGGTCTACAGGAAAAACTTCCCTTTGTGGTACGTTGGGCTGACAATTTTTTGTCTCCTCAGGTAGACCCCCCATGCTTCCATTTAAGGGTATAGTTGATTTTTCAACCACCATTCCTTGGGATTAGGATGAGACTTATTGATCCAGGTGGATATCAGTGGCCATCCACCTTTTTTGACTGGCTCAAAATAGTTTTCTGGCAATTTTGGCAATTTACTATTTTTAGCAGGTTTTAACTTCCAGGGCCATTTTGAGGCCCTAAATGATTTTTTTTTGGAAAATAGGTTTATAATATATTATTTACTTCTATATTGTAGCTAAAATGAATCTCCTCAATGATACCTTTCCAACGGCCTATCATACACCTAAAATAGAGATCATATGCAAAAGTTATGACCCCGAGCAATTGATGTACTAACTTACCCAAACGGGGCCCACATGACTTTTGGCACTTCATATCCTAGGGTTAGGTTTTTGGATGTATAGGGTTTTTGACATTCCTTCTTATTTTAAAACTTCCTTCATAGCCTCATTGTAACCATCTTCTTGCGAATGCGAGTAACCATCACATCTCTTCTCAAAGATAAGTTGCCACCATTCTAGCAAGTCTTTCACTCCGTATTTTTATAGTGTCTGTACATTTTTTTCATTAATAGAAATCATGTATTACTGTATATCTATCTTTATGGTTTCATCTCTGATACATTTATGTTATATTATTGAATATCTATGATATCTCTATGCATTTATTTATTATATCTCCGATCTCATTTCATATCGAAAATAATCTAGATCCGTGGTATCAGAGTAGGTTGCTCTTGATCATTTTTTTCAGTGCATGTCCCCAATGAGGTCCGAGTATAGAAAGTTGGGTCTCGCACTTGTATCTCTTGAGGAAAACTGCTCTCACACACCCAAGAAACCCTCAATGGTGGAAGAAAAGAAAAACAACAGAGCAAACAATCCTATCAATCTGTTGCTTGAGCAAGCTCTCACGCGACAGAGGGACGAAATGATGGAGAATTTTTCCCACATCCTTAAATGCTTGTCTATAGAATCAAGCACATCTTCATCAAGCGACCACTTTTGAGGCACCTCACCTTTCAAGGTACAAGTTAATTTTGATATTCTTGTATTTGAAGGATAGATAAATGCAGAAGCCCTAGAAAAATGGTTAACTCTACTAGAAGGTTATTTCTCTGTACACAATTTTTCCGACAAAGAAAAGATCACCTTAGAACTCCTTAAAACTCTCCCTCATGTCAAGCATTGGTGGGAAACTTACCGGGAGCAAAGTTCCATAGAGGATTCTGGAATATATGGGGCTGATCCCACTTGGGATTTTTTGTGGATGCGGTAAAGGAATAGTATTACCCTGTTGGAAACTATGAGGACCAGTACATGAGATGGACCACACTACAGCAAGAGAGGGGCCAAGAAGTTCCATATTTCACCAATACCTTCCATACCTTGCACACCAAGCTAGGTATCAAAGATTCCGAGTGACATTTGGTTCTGAAATACTGTGGGGCTCTACACAAATACATCTAGACTGAAATGGATTTTATGGACATCTCATCACTTGGTGTTGCTTATCGATATGTTGTTAAAATCGAGAAGAAATTTAAGCACCAAAAAAAATGGGAGTTTGGGTCTACAAATCCACAACAACCAAAGTATGACAAAGACAGCCCTAAAAAATAGTCTCCCAAAAACCAGTCCAAGACACTGGAAAATAAGGGTCACGAGAAGACAAAGAAGGACACCCGAAAATGGTGTGATTTCCACAAAATCCCCTGGCACAACACCGATGAATGTCGCTCAAAACAGTCATTGGTGGCTGAGATCAAAGACAAGGATCCGAACCCTAATTCAGAATCTGATTCTGAAAATACTGGTAAAGGACAGATCATTGACGCAGACTCCACTGCTATTGTCATGACCAAAACAATTCAACAAGAATATCCAACAGATCCCGAAGAGGAGGAGTGCCTTTTTCATTCACAAATGTGGGTGAAGGGGACCCCGCTGCATTTTATTGCTGATAGCAGAAGCTAGAAGAACTTCATCTCAGTAGACGTCGTCAAACAATTGAGATTGTCGAAAACACCACACCCATAACCATACAACATCGGGTGGCTTTGCCAAGGATGAGATCTTTGTGTCAGCCAACAATGTCGATTGTCATACGACATACATCCCTTCAAGTATGAGGTATTATGTGATGTTGCCCCACTGTATGTTTGTGATGTTCTCTTGGGCCAGCCATATATGTGGAAGCGCCATATTGTTTATGAGTCTCGACCCCATAGTGTCATTGTTACTTTGGGGGGTCATCTCTACAGAATACCAGAGGTAGTTTCGACTACTATTCCACCTAAAAAGTGTCGCAAGGTAGTATCTCGTACTGCAAAATTTAGCTTCTTCACAATCTGTCCAAAAGAAGAACAGAAGGACACTACAATCACTACAGCTTCACCCCAAGCACCTTCTATCCAACAAAAGTAGGTCGACAAGGATGCAGCAAAGCACAAAGATTCCTTTTGCACACCTTCCTCTCATGTATATCAACTTTTTGAACAGCCTGATTCTCAACAGGTTCATGACACACTTCCACAAACTGAGCAACGTGATGTCTCCAGCAATACAAGCAGGTCACCAAGATGCAGATCCAGCAAACGCTTTTCCCTCTCCCCCAGGAATTCAACGCAATGGATACCATTGCTTCCTAAGGAGGGAGGATTTATCTAGGTGGATATCAGTGGCCACCCACCTTTTCTGACTAGCTCAAAACAATTTTCTGACAATTTTTGCAATTTACTATTTTTAGCAGGTTTTAACTTCCAGAGCCATTTTGAGGCCCTAAATGATGTTTTTTGGGAAAACATGTTTGAAATATATTAGTTCCTTCAATATTTTAGCTAAAATGAGTCTCCTCGATGATACCTTTCCAACGGGCTATCATGCGCCTAAAACGAAGATCATATGCAAA
>JZKD02S1883205.1:448987-503147 GCA_000966675.3 Picea glauca
TTCATGCCGAAAATAATCTGGATCACTTATTATTCCCAACAAGGGGAAATTTGGGGTCATTTGGCATAATGAACCCTTTCTTATACTTTTCCCATTCTTTCCTCTAGTGATATCATGGACAATACTTCGAAGCTTCACCCCCATAGTCATTTATTGGAAATTAAAACAATAATTCATTTACATTGTTCTCATGCCATATCATGGTGATCCTGATTAACGATTAATTACACGTTGGGGGAAACATGGGTGTTACACCCAATCTCTGCAACAATACAACATATTTAATTGCATCAGTGGTTTCCATGTATTCATCTTATGTAGCCGATAGTGCCACTACAACCTATTTCTTACTAATCCAACTAATAGCTCCTCCAAATGGTGTAAAACCATCACCACTTGTAGATCTTCTATGAGCCAGATATCCAACCCAGTCAGCATCAACAAATCCATGTACATATAACACTATGCCTCATCTAGATATTCCTTGATATCACATTGCATAATATGTGGTGCCATGTAAATATCTCAAAACCCTTTTTACCCTTGTCCATTGCTCCTTTCCTGGTTTTGACATATAACTCATCAAAACTCCCACTACATGAGAAACGGTTGGTCTACTGCATACCATGGTATACATTAAGCTTGAAATATAACTAGCATAAGGAATGCAAGACATTTCTTCTTCCTCTTCTGGATTCTTTGGGCATTGTTCTGCAAATAACATTGCACCTATAGGAATAGGGAACTTTAGCAGTTTATATTCCTTCATATTGAACTAGTGAAAAATTGTCTCAACATATTTTCTCTAACTCAACATAAGTTTCCTACTTGCACGATCTCTCTTAAGCTCCATCCCCAAGATAAAATTAGTAGCATTGAGATCCTTCATGCCGAACTTGGAGGATAGTTGTGATTTCACCTCCTTTATAACCTTCATGTTGTTTCCAACCAACAACATGTTATCAACATACAACACTACATACACAAAACGTTAACCAACATGTTTGCAATATACACAGTGATCAACCTTGCTTCTCACAAATCCTAGTCCCAGTGCGTATGTGTCAAACTTTTGGTACCACATCCTAGGAGACAACTTTAGACCATAAAGTGACTTCCTTATATTACAAACAAACTAATTCTTACCCTTTACTATAAATCCTTATGGTTGCTTCATGTATATTTCTTCTTCCATGTGTCCATGTAGGAACGATGTTTTTACATCCATCTTCTCTACCTAAATATCAAATGATGTATCAAGAGACAATAGAAATCTAATGGAAGTCAATATTGCAACATAATAAAAATATCACCAGAGTTAGTCCCCTCTACCTGAATTTCTACCAGGTGAACCTTGTACTTCTTGACCTTTCCTTCTACATTCAGTTTATTTTTGAACACCCATTTTCCACCAATGGGTTTCCTTCCAATGGGAAATTAAACCAAATCTTGAGCCTCATTTTTCTCCAAGGCATCCATTTATTTTTCCATGGCCTTCTTCCAAACTTTTCTCTCTTCATAATTCACTACCTTTGTAACAATTCTAGGCTCATAATTAATACATGATAAAACAAAATCATAATGGTATCAGGTGTCCTTGTAGTATGTCTCCTTGCATGAATAGACCTTCTCAAAACTAGATTCTATGGTTCCACGTTATCATTTGATTCAGAGGATTCTACCTCCTCAAATGATTTATATCCTTCATTCTTTAGCTCAAACTCCACTTTCTCTAGTTTTGGTTCTTTAGGTTCATCTTCATTTATGGAAGTGCCCTCAACTTCTGTAAATACTGCATATTGATTGTAAATTGTTTTCCTTATTATAGGATTCCATAGCTTGCAACCTTTCACTCCATCTTTGTAATCAATGAAGATACATTTCTTTGCCTTATTGTCCATCTTTCTCCTCTTTTCCTTTGGAACATGCCCAAAATCATTTGTCCGACAGTTGGATTAGGTTGATGGACATTTTGTTTGGATTGTTGGTTGTCATTGATTTCAACCATTGGAGAGTGATATTGTAGATTGATGTCAACCCTTGGAGAAAGTTTAGTAGAAAAACGATTTGGGAAATGGATCCAAGTTTGTTTCATGTATAATGGTATGCATTTTCATATATTTTAAGGAAAGACTATTCTATATGGGTACTACATGTCGTGCCATTTCTAGTGGTATGTGGAATGTCACATAACTCCTCACAGTTAGAGAGTTATGGCCATGTGAAGTTGGAGAACCCAAGTTTGGGAAATGGACCCAAGTTTTTTTGATGGATAATGGTATGAGTTTTGATATATTTGCAGTTAATACTATTCTATATGGATAGTACATGTCATTCCATTTCCGGTGGTATGTGTAATTTCACATAATTCCTCATGGTTAGAGAGTTATGGCCATGAGAAGTTGTTGAACCCTCATAAGTCATCTAGAAGCCCCAAAAGGTCAAAGTGGTTTAAGAGATTTTAAAAGGTAAATAATAAAGTGAAGTGATGAGTGTATTGTAAGTTAAAATGAATAAAAAATAAATTATGTAAATAATAAAGTGAATGGAGAAATTACTTAGTGGACAAGTGGTTAGAATTGGGTTATCCCTAAAATAAGGAAAGTGGGTTAAGATGGTTAAAAGGTAACCCCTTGAGGGAGCTACATGAAAGTATAAATAAGAGGCAAGGCTCTCTCATTTTAATCACACTTCAGCATATTGAATATATATATGTGACTGAGGTAACCAAATCATATCTAAGTCAAATTTCAGAGGGAAGGTGACTTAAAGAAAGCCTAAATTCATGGGAGGATAAATTCTTTTGATGATGCTTTCTAAGGTATGTTATTTACAGGTCATCTCACCATTTTCGAAATATTGTTTTTTCTAGAATGATTCAGAATGTGAAATTGGGATAACATTGAGGAAACATATCCAACTAGATGTGGTACAAATTGCGGGTGTGGGCCATTGTATTTTTGGAATTACACTCCGTGGAAAATAGGATTTGTGATCTGTCCTAAAACTAGTCTAAAACAGGTGTTTCGGGTAAAAACTTCATAAATTCTTCATAACAGATCAAAATTTAGTAAGACAAAATGTGTTTGTTAGAGTAAAGTCTTTAGTATTCTGTTTACAATTTTCAGATCCATACACCAAGTATTCCATGTGGGGCACGCTCTACAATTTATCTCTCTAGAATAAGCAAGAATTCAACAACGTATGCCATTTTTTCTATAACTCCTTTTCTTAGAGGTTCCAAGTAGTGACACCTAGAGGAATTGCATGAAAAACACTAAAGAACATTGTGTACTATTTTTAGATCTTTATTCATTACAGGTACATAGTTATGATTATTTCAAGTTAGGGTTATTGACTAATACAAAACTAGTCATGTGAGACTAAAGTAAAGTTTGATGAAAATGCTAGTCTCTTGTTGTTAAAGTTAAGGAAGGTTTGCAGGTATGTGATCATATACACCAGATCTATTACAAAGATACAAATCAGATTTGGATGATGAAATTGATGAGGGATTTTGGTTGAGTTTAAGGTACAAGTTAGTGCATGGTTGATGCACTTGTTTATGGTACATGATGATTATAGGTTGAGATACAGGTTGATGCATGGTTGATGCAATTATTTATGGTGATTACAGGTCAATGCATGGTTGATGCATTTTTTTATGGTACATGTTGATTATAGGTTGATTGGTATAGTTGTGTAGTGGTATATCTCACAGTGATAGTGTGACAGTGGTTCCATAATTTTATTTCTATGTCAAGGTGGTTGGACAGGGCAAGGAAAGGTGGTTGTAAACATCTTCTGGTTTTATCCAGAGAACATAGGGGGTTGTAGTCTCCTTCTAGTTGTAGACAGATAATTGGGGATTTAGATCTTCCCTCAGGTTGTAGCCTAAGAAACTAGGGGGTTGGAGCCTCCTTCTAGTTGCAGCTAGAAAACAAAGGAAGTTGGTGCTTCCAATGAATGTAATTCTTCAAGACATATAAGAAAAAGCATTATGTGGTTTTCTCCCTCTTTGGGTTTCCACATAAAAACACTGGTTTACTCTGTATGTGTATGATTTATCATTTTTTCATTGTTTATTTACTCTACAATTATTGGATGATAATGTTACATTGATATAGCACTTGCATTTTATGGTGAAAAGGGATTAAATTGATTTATTACTGATTCACCCCCCACCCCTTTCATTAATCTAACAACATTAAACCCAAACACTCTAATATGTGAAATATAAGGTTTACCAGACCATACCTCATGTGGAGTCTTGTCAACCAATGCTGAAGTGAGTGACCAATTTACTAGATAACAGGTTGTGACAAAACCTTATGCCCAGGATTCCTATGTTAATCCTGCATCACTTAGCACACTCTCTAATTTTTCCTTTAGCATCATGTTCATACTTTCTGCTACACCATTTTACTAAGGTGTCTATGGATTAGTATTATGTTATGCAACTTACAAAAATGTTAAAATTATCTCCACAAAAATCACCTCCATTATCCATTCTCAACACTTTTATCCTTTTTTCAGTTTGGTTTTCCACAAGGGATTTGAACTCCTTGAATTTGCTAAAAAATTATTATTTCTTCTTCAAGAAATACAACCATGTATTCCTTGAAAAATCATCTAGGAACAAAACATAGCATATAGAACCTCCTAGTGATGGAATAGGTATAGGGCCAAAGACATCACTATGTATCAATTCCAAGATCTTGCTTGCCCTCGTAGAGCTAGAATGGAAACTCACTTCATTGTGCTTACCATATAAAAAAATGTTCACATAAATCAAAATCGGATGCACATATAGACATACCTTCAACCATGCCTTTTACCTTATAATAATTTAATACCCTTATCTCTCATGTGTCACAATATTTGATGTCAAAGCATTGTATTATCTATAGAGTGTGTTGGGGATTTGACTTCTTCATTTTTTCCTTCAGGATAAATAGTACTATTTGATATAGATAGATGTTGATGGCCTCCCACCTATTTCAGCTAGCTCATTTGGCAGTTTTTCAGTTTGACAATTTTTTCCTAGTTTTCGGGTCCCTGACTTTCGGGGTCGTTTTGAGGCCTTAAACAACATTTTTTGGGCTCACCACAGTCAACATGTGTAGGGATATCCATAGGAAACATCTGTATTCCTCGGATATACCTTTCCAACAAGATATCATGTTCCTAAAACGAAGATCGTATGAAAAAGTTACAACACCAGGAAGTTGATGTACTAACTTACCCAAACGGGCCCACATGACTTGATCCAGGAGGCTCCCGAGGTCTAGAAAATGATCAAAAATGAAAGTTATCATAATTGAATGAAACCAATTCCATTGTGATTGTCTCATTGTGTTGAGTCTGGCCATATATTTACTTTCTCAAACAGGCTCCGTATGCGAGAGTTATCGCACTCTGATCAGATTCTCAAATAGGCAAAAAGTCAATGGTCAAACTTGAAAAAAGTCAACGTTGACATCAGCATGAAGTCAGCATGACATCACCAAGATAATTTCATTATGTTGACGTGGTAGAGGCAGGTGGCGACATGTGACGTGTTCACTGGGCAGGTGATGCAGGTGTGGACCAATAGCTACCGAACAAGTGGCCTATGTTTCAGTTAAGGTGGACGTGCCACATGGCACCCCATCAGTGGATGGTGGATTTGTTTTAAAAAATTATGTAGCCCATGCGAATGCACCTCGTGACCTATTGATAGGGGGAAAGGACTTATGAATAGACCTAACACCAACACATCAAAGGTAGGGCTTGTGTATACAAGCCTAGGACCAAACATTTAAAGTGGATAACGGTCATAGGAACAAAGGAATGGGTTGGGGCCTAGCCCCAACCCTCGGCATACCATGTGACCCATTCATAGAACCAAGCAATAGGCAAGCTTGATAATAATAATAAGCTCCAGCTCCCAGATCTCAGGTGATCCCATAAGATCGGGGCTTAACTCTACAAGGGCGTGTGGGGTTTTATCCATAGACTAAGGTTCCATGTGAAAGCACCCGGAAAATAGGAGCTAGCACCAATTATAGACTAGTGTGCAACCCAAAGGGATGGAACTTGGCCATGTGAATCTCATATGACCATTTCAAAGGGGCGAGTGCCATCCAAAAAGGGGCGACTCTGTGTATTTTTTATTTTTTTGTTATAGAGTGGGTTTCTGCCTAGAATTGGTATTTTGAGGATATTTTGGCCATTTGAAGGGGGATTTGATCCCAAAAAGAGGCCAGATATTTAGGAGAAGTTGGGCTTCTCTTGTTGAGCCTAAAACCTATATAAACCAAGATTTTTAATCTTGAGGGGTAACTTTTTGATGCAGGGATTTTGAGGAGCAGCTTGTGTATTTTGTTCATTTCTCATCTTTTGAGAGGCATTGTGCCATGTTTGAAAAGATGATTGATGAGTCTTGTATGTATCTTAACAAGGAGGTCTTGTACATTATATCATAAGTCTTTTTTAAGAGCAAAGATCCATTGTAAATAGAACTTGAGAATTTGAAGATCAATAAAGAGGTCCTCCACTTGGAAGTAGGCCCAGAGACGTAGCCACACATTGGTGAACTCCGTTATTAGGTTCTTGTTGTCTTTGTATCATTCTTGTTGTTGTTCAATTCTTTGTTTTTGCAGCATGGTTAATTAATGGCTAAACTCTTTAATCAATTTTGAGCATCTAATTAATTCAATTTGTTTATTATTCCTTCCATTTTTGGATCAAGTATTTTGGTATCAGAGATTTGGTTGTTTTGGAATGTTTAACAAGTGTAGGGTGGATGATTACAAGATACAGATCTCAAAAAGTATAAGTATCATTGGTTGAATTCATTCCTGAGATAGAACGTTTGTTGAGGAAGAAAATAATGGCTTCAGAGGGAGAACTTTCTCCATGAACCAAGAAACTAGAAGATGCACTTTTCTCCATGTCTGAAATGGTCAAAGTGTTGTATGAAGATTTCTTGGAGAGAAAGAAACCATCCTTGGGGGAGATCTTAATGAAGGGTAAAAGTGAAGGGAAAGGATAATATTCAAAGCCTCCTCCTACAACACCTTCATCTCCATCTTCTCCTTCTTCTTCTAGTTCTACTTCAAATGCTAGTTCTCATTCTACAACATCTTACATACAAAAACAAACATATAAGCATTAAAACTTGATGTTAAGTTTGAGTTTCCTTTGCATGATGGAGAATTGAATGCAGAAAAAATAGATAATTGGATAAGACAAATCGAAGTGTATTGCAGGATACAGAGAGTCATAGATGAGGAGACTAGGATCCAGCTTTCTAGTCTCAAGATGGGAGGAACCACCCTTGTGTGGTGGGAAAGAAGGAAAAAACAGGAACTTAAGAAGTTTGGTAAGACTCTCTCTTCACGGCTTGTTTTTGCATCCACTTTACAAAAGAAATTTTATCCTCTAGCTTACATGCAACACGCTATTATTTCATGGCATAACTTTAGACAGTTAAAAGGACAAACTATTTAAAGTTATACACAGGAGTTTCATAAAAGAGATTTTTTGTTGGGAATACCATTGGATACTCAAGAGACATTTCTTAAGTATATATGTGATTTGCATAGTTATTTACAACATACCATTCTTATGTTTAATCCTACTAGTTTAGATGAGGTGTGTGTGCAAGCGACTCATCTTGAATGTAGAGGAAAGAATGTAAATGTTGATTTTGTAAAACCATTTAAATCTGTTGAAGGAAATTTTAAAGGCAAGGGTAAAGAGAATTTCAAAGGGAAGAAAACTAATACAGTGAAGAAGGAGAAACCTACATGTACTCATTGTAAGAAAGAAGGACATAGTGAGGATCGTTGTTGTATCCTTCACCCAGAGTTGAAACCAACAAGGTTCGAGAATAAAGGAAAACCAAAGACTATTGCAACAACTCAAACCGATTTGGGGTCAGATTCGGGAGATGAGACAAAGGTCACAGTCACGGGAATCAAAGGTAAAAAATTATGAAGCTAGTACAAGTTATTCAATTCAGTCTTTAAAATTTGATAATGAAGTTGATGAGGTCAAACGAACAAAACTTTTTCATATAAGGGTAATTTCCAAACATACAAAAAATGATACTCTATTTGATAGTGGCTCACAAGTAAATTTGATATCAGAAGCAATAGTTAAAAATCTAGGATTAATCATTAAACCTCATAAGAAACCATATCCATTGGGATGGATTCATAATGATAATCAATTGCAAGTGGATAGACAATGTGTTCTAAAGTTTGCGATTAATTCACAGTTCATAGATGAAGTTGAGTTGGATGTAGTTCCACTAGATATATGTGGTATCATGCTTTGAAGTCCATATCTGTATGATAGAAAAGTGATATTCTATTGTGAATACAATAAGTATCAATTAACTAATGATGGAAAATAATATATAGTAAGGGCTCATCATAAGAAATTGAATTTATCACTAATCAACTCAGGACAGATGAAGAGGATTGTCAATGTCAGTAAGAGATATCTCTTAATGGTGGTAAAAGCTAAAGACACTGTCGGAATTGATACTTTCAAAGATTGTGATACTAAGTTAAAATATGATTTAGTTAGAATTTTTTCTGACTATGATGAGTTATTTCAAGTCCCAAAAGGATTACCTCCAAAACGACAATTTGAACATGAGATACAATTGCAGCAGGATGTTCCTCTTCCTAACATTGGTATTTATAGGTTATCAATTTTGGAAAATGCAAAGATAAAGAAGAGGGTACAAGATCTGGTTCAATAGGGGGTCATCATACCTAGTGCATCTCCATGTGGGTCACCTATCATCTTGGTGCCAAAGAAATATGGCACATGACGCATGTGTGTGGATTTTCGAGCTTTGAACAAAATCACAGTAAAAAATCATTAACCTTTGCCTCGCATTGATGATTTATTAGATCAATTGAAACATGTGGTTGATTTCACTAATTTAGACTTAAGAAGTGGTTATCATTAGATCAAGGTTGTTCAACAAGATATATGGAAGAATTCTTTTAAAACAAAACAGGGATTGTTTGAATGGTTAGTGATGCCATTTGGGCTTACTAACGCACCTACTACTTTCATGAGGGTTATGAATTATGTATGAAGGCCTTTCATTGATGAATTTGTAATAGTCTACTTATATGATATTATTTTTTCAGTAGGACCAAGGAAGAGCATGTCCAACATGTTAGAGAGATACATACAGTGTTGCAAAGAGAGAAACTTTTTGTAAAATTGTCAAAATGTGAATTTGGAAAAACATCTCTTTTATATCTGGGTTACATTGTAGGAGGTGGAGAACTTAATATTGATCCCTCTAAAGTTGAGGTTTTCTAAATTGGCCAAGACCTACAAATGTAACAAAAGTAAGAATATTCATGGGGGAAACACAATATTGGAGGAAGTTTATTGTAAACTTCTCTTTGATCGCAGCACCTTTACATGCGTTGACAAGTGTGAAAAGGGGATTTCAATGGGGAGGAAGCCAACAAAAGGATTTTGATACTTTGAAAGAAAATATTAGTACAAATCCCGTTCTAGTATTGCCAGATATCCAGCAGTCTTTTGAAATTGAAACCGATGCAAGTGACTATGCCATGGCACCAATGTTGATGCAGCACAGAAAACCCATATGCTATCATTCTGAGACCTTCACTACAACAGTAATTAACTATCCAACCTATCATAAAGAATTATATTCCTTATTACAAAGTGTTAAAAAGTGGAAACATTAATTAATGGGAAAAGAAACAATAATACACACTGATCATCAACCATTACAGTATCTACAATCACAAACTAAGCTACAACAATCAAGGCATTTTAGATGAATAGGGTTTTTACAGCAATTTCACTTGGTCATCAAATATAAAAAGGGCATTCATAATAAAGTTATTGATATGTTATCTAGGCCTCCTAGTATAATTGCTACAATCCTTAAGCACAATTCAATCACTCATGAAAGTTATATTGAACAATATGTTGAGGATAAATATTTTAAGGAAGTCTATGAAACTTTAAGAAATGGTAAAAGATTAGAAGAGTTGAATTATCATATTAAAGAAAAACTCTTGTATCATTTGGGCAAGTTATGTATTCCAAAAAGTGAAAGAGTCCATGTCATCAGAGAGGCACATACTTCTCTTATAGCATGGCATTTTGGGGTAGAAAAAATAGTTGCTCAGTTACAAAGATTTTGTTATTGGCCTCGAATGCATGAAAATGTGTCTAAGTATGTAAATGAATGTATTATGTGTGCAATAAGAAAACCAAGTAACATAAATAGGATTCTACACACCACTTCCTATTCCTTCTAGACCATGGGAAAGTGTATCTATGGATTTTGTGGGGGCATTGCCTATGTCTAGAAAACATCATGATTACCTGTATGTAGTTGTGGATAGGTTCAACAACATGTGTTTCTTGATTCCTTGTAAAAATAAATTTACAGCTTAAAAAACAGCTCAAATGTTTTTTGAAAATGTATGGGTTCATTTTGGGTTAACTACTTCTATTGTATATGATCGAGACTCCAAATTCTTGGGGAGATTTTGGTCAAGCTTATGGGAACTTATGGACACCATTTAAAGAAGAGCACAACATTTCATCCGCAGATGGACGGGTAGACAGAGGTGGTGAACAGGACAGTAGTGCATCTACTTCGGGCATATTGCAACAAACATCCTAATCTTTGGGATGAACATTTGTGTTATGTACAACATCTGTATAATCGAGCCAAACATTATTCTACTCAGAGATATCCATTTGAAACTTTTTTGGGGTACTTTCCAAAGTCTCCTTTGGATTTTTTCTTTTGAAAAGACATTTCATTAGAAGGATATGGTGATGTGGACAGGGCTACAAAGTTCATTGAACAGATCCAGTTGATTCATCAGGTGGTGGAGGAATAGTTGGAGAAAATCCAGGCCAAGTACAAGGCTAGGCATGATATTCATCGAGTTGATCATCATTTCAAAGAAGGAGATCAAGTCTCGTTATACATCAGCAAGGAAAGGATGCAAGGTGAAGGTAAAAAGCTTAAACCAATTCGTTATGGTCCTTTCAAAATTTTAGACAAGATTGGTACTAATGCTTTCTGGTTAGAGTTGCCTCCATATATGTAAATTTATTCAGTTGTAAATGTGGAAAAATTGAGATTGTATGAGCCTCCTATGATAGAGGATCAAGGAGGGAATGTTCATATTCCTACCATCAAATATTTTTCTCCTGAATATATGAACGAGTTGCAGGAAGACACCATTTTGGACAAAAGAGTCTGAACTTCTTGCAGGGGCAATGTGGAGTATCTTCGAGTGGCATTGAAGGGAAAAAATCCAAGTCAATAAAAGTGGATGGAGACTGGAAAGGTGAGGACACAATATGCTCACTTATTTACCAATTGAATCTTGATACCATCATTTTGGTGTTCCAAAATCTTCCAAGTGGGGAGGAATGATCCAGGAGGCTCCCCAAGTCTAGAAAATGCTCAAAAAATAAAGTTCTTGGAATTGAATTAAACCAATTCCATTGTGACCGGATCGTCGCACTTATTCAGACCATATATTTACTTTCTCAAATGGGCTCCATATGCGAGAGTTATCACACTATGATCAAATTCTCAAACAAACAAAAAGTCAATGGTCAAACTAGCAAAAAGTCAATGATGACATCAGCATAACATCACCAAGCTAATTTCAATATGATGATGTGGCAGAGGAAGGTGGAGAAATGTGAAATGTTGACTGGGAAGGTGATGCATATGTGGACCAATAGATAACAGACACGTGGCATATGTTTCAGTTAAGGTGGAGGTGCCACATAGCCCAAGCGTGGGTTGCCACGTGGGACCCCTTCATTAGATGGTGGCTTTGTTTTAAAAAATTGTGTAACCCATGCGAATGGACCTCATGACTTGTTGATAGGGGGAAAGGACTTATGGACAAGCCTAACACCAAAGCACGAAAGGTAGGGCTTGTGTATACAAGCCTATGACCAAAAATTTAAAGTAGATAATGGTCATACAAATGGAGGAATGGGTTGGGGCCTAGCCCCAGCCCTCAGCATACCATGTGACTCATTCTTAAAACCAAGCAATAGATGAGCATGGGAATAAGGATAAGCTCCAGTCTTTGGATCTCGGGTGATCACACAAGACCAGTGCATAACTCTACAAGGTGTGCGAGGTTTTATCCATAGACCGAGGTTCCATGTGAAAGCGCCCAAAAACTAGGAGCTAGTTCCAATTATGGGCCAGCATGTAGCCCAAAGTGCTGGTGCTTGGCCATATGAAGATCATATGACCATTTCAAAGGGGCGTGCACCATCCAAAAAGGGGATACTTTGTGTATTTTTTATGTTTTTGTTACAGAGTGGGTTTTTGCCTAAAGTTTTTGCCCAGAATTGGTATTTTGAGGATATTTTGGCCATTTTAAGGGGGATTTGATCCCAAAAAGAGGCCAGATCTTCAAGAGATGTTGGAATTCTGTTATTGAGCCTAAAAATATATATAAACTAGGCCTTTTGAGCTTGAGGGGTAACTTTTTGATGCAGGGATTTTGAGGAGCAACTTGTGTATTTTGTCCATTTCTCATGTTTTGAGAGGCATTGTGCCATGTTTGAAGAGGTGATTGATGAGGCTTGTATGTATCTGAACAAGGAGGTCTTGTACAACAGATCAGAATTCTTTTCTAACAACAAAGAACCATTGTAAAGAGAACTTGAGCATTTGAAGATCAATAAAGAGGTCCTCCACTTAGAAGAGGGCCCGGAGACGTAGCCACACATTGGCGAACTCCGTTATCAAGATCTTGTTGTCTTTGTCTCATTCTTGTTGCTATTCACTTCTCTTTTTTTGTAAAATGGTTAATTAATGGATGAACTCTTTAATAAATTTTGAGCATCTAACTAAGTCAATTTTTTTATTATTCCTTCCATTTTTGGATCATGACTTTTGGCGCTTCATCTCCTAGGGTTAGGTTTTTGGATGTATAGGGTTTTTGACATTCCTATTTATTATAAAATTTCCTTGAGAGCCTCATTGTAATCATCTTCTAGTGAATGAGCACAACCATCACATCTCTTATCAGAGATAAGCCGCCATCATTCTAGCAAGCTTATTTTCCGTTGCATTTTACAATTTCAACTTATTTCCTTATTGAATAGAAACTAGTTTTACTATATATCTGTTATTAGTTGTTAAGCATATTTTAATATTAATTTGTATTCATTTTGTTCTGCTCATAAAATCTGGATCAATGGTATCATAGCGATCTTCTCCTTTTCATTCTTAATGCATGTCCCCAATGAGGTCATGGTACAAATAATTGGGTCTCGAGCTTGTTTCTCTTGAGGACAAAATCTCTCGCACACCCAAGCGACCTCTCAAGGAGGGAGAAAAGAAAGACAACGGGATAGGCGATTCCTTCAAACTGTTTCTCAAGGAATCCCTCATGCAACAGAGGAACGAGATGATGGATAGTTTTGCACAAATCCTTCAGTGACTACCAACATGCGATGCATCTTCCTCAAATGGAGGCACTTCCCCCTCTCAAGGTACAAATCAACTTCGAAATTCCTATCTTTGAAGGTCAGATAGATGCAAATGTTGTAGACAAATGGTTGAATATGCTATAAGGGTATTTCTCTGTCTATAACTTCTCGAATAGAGAAAATATTACTTTTGTGCTCCTCAAAGTCGTTCCCCATGTCAAATATTGGTGGGAAACATTTTGTGACAAGAAGGAAACAGAAGAAACCTCATTATTTATAGTTGTGGTCACCTATGAATCCTTAAGGGATGCTATTAAGGAACAATACTACCCTGTTGGAAGTTATGATGACCTGTATACAAAATGGACCACACTTCGGCAGGAAAGAGACCAAGCAGTGCCTGAGTTCATAAATATCTTCCATACCTTGTGCACCAAGTTGGGTATCAAATATTCTAAGTGAAATATGGTGCTCAAGTATCATGGTGGTATGCATAGATATATCCAGGCTGAAATGAAATTTCTGGACATCCCATCCTTCGGTAGGGCCTAGCGATATTCCATCAAAATCGAATAGAAGATCAAACAAAAGACATGTAAATTTGGGCCTGGGAACCCCTCACAGAAAAATCCAGGAAAGGGCAGCCCCAACCCATAGAACAAAAGAAAAATAAAGTATGGACCACCTCAGGACTACCAATCCAAGACACCAACAAAGAATGACATCGGAAAGACAAAGAAAGATACCAGGAAGTGGTGTGACTTCCATAAGAGTTGTGGAATAACATTTTTGATTGCCACTCAAAGCAGTCATGAGTGGATGAGGTGAAATCCTCTTAATCAGATGCAGGTTATGACTATGATTCAAAACTAGAAAGGGAGAGATGGATCACTGATGCGGAACCTAGTGGTATCGTTGCTACCACCAAGCTCCATCTCGGTGAACCAGATGAGCTAGAGGAAGGTGAGCGCATTTTTTATTCACGGATGTGGTTGAAGGGTACCCCACTACACTTCATCATTGATAACGGTAGCCAAAATAACCTCATCTCATCATAGGTTGTCAAGTGACTCACCCTACCAACAACGCCGCACCTCCACCTCTACACCATCATATGGCTCCACCAAGGAAGCGACATCCTCATCATCCAATAATGTTTCCTATCATATGTCATGAAACCCTTCAAAGATGAGGTATTGTGTCATGTTTCCCCTCTCTAATTTTATACTGTTCTTTTGGGCCAACCATATTTATGGAAATTCCATGATGTATATGATTCTAGGCCTCGCAATGTTATTATTACTTTGAATAAGAAATTTTTCAGGATACCGGAGGAAGCCCCACCTAGTGTTATTTCATCGATCTCTGCCAAGCAATGTAGGAAGGTCATCTCTCAGATGGGGAATTTTTTCTTATTTGTGCTTCACTCTCAGAATGAGTGATAGATCGCAGTCGCATCCAGGGTCTCCATGGTCGACCTCTCCACACAGCAGAAGCAAGTGGATAAGTTCATGGAAGCATACTCGAATATCTTCTCCTCATTTATCGGGGTACCTTTTCACTGTCAGGTCAAGCACCCCATCGATCTGACCCCTGGTGCACCACTACCCAATGGAACAATCTACCACTACTCTCTATTAGAGAATGAAGAGATCAAGTGGCAGATCCAAGAGCTACTCCACAAGTGGCACATCTGTACCAAATCATCACCTTGCAAGAGCCCAATTGTGATGGTATATAAGAAAGATGGAACTTGGAAACTTTGCATTGGTTATCGGGCCCTAAATAAAATCACAGTCAGAAACCAATTCCTGATTCCAAGAATTGACAACGATTAGTTCATGGGGGGCAAATACTTCAGTAAGATTGATCTGAAGTCTGGCTACCACTAGGTCTCGATAGAAAAGACAGAGGAAGACCTCCTTCAAGTTGAAGGAAGGTCTTTTCAAATGGTTGGTCATGCCCTTTGGCTTGACAAATTCTCCACCCACTTTCATGAGGATTATGGATGATATCCTACGACCATACACCAATAATTTTGTAGTGGTGTATCTAGATGAAATTCTCATTTATAGCAAGACTTGGGCAGAATACTTGCATCATATTTAGCAGGTCCTACACACCCTGTGGTAGCACAAGCTATACACCAACTTGGAAAAATGTTCCTTCGTCATGGACAGGTTCCATTACCTAGGCTACATCATTGATCATCATGGTGTACATGTGGATCCAGCCAAGATCCAAGTCATCTGTGACTAGACATCCCCAACCACATTCACTGAGCTTTGGAGCTTCTTGGGCCTTACCAATTTCTACCGCAATTTTGTGCTTGGATTCTCCCATATTGCATGGGCCCTCAGCCAAGTAACTAGGGGTGGTGGTAATGTGAAATTTGTGAGGGGCCGGTCCCAAAAACAAGCATTCAATGATTTGAAGAAGCGATTGTGCTCAACCCCAGTACTTTCACTATTGGACCTACAACAACCCTTTGAGATCAAGAGAGATGCTTCATACTATGTTATGGGAATCATTCTCACTCAGCACAACCACCCTGTGGCTTATCATAGTGAGACACAATCAGATTTTGTTCGTAAGTACCCTACTTACAACAAAGAAATGTACTTCATTATGAAATCATGTCTCCAATGGAGACATTACATTCTTGGGAAGGAGATATTCATCCACACTGATCATAAGCCACTGCATTTCATGTAGACACAAGGCAAATTGTAGAATGACCACCATCAGAAGTGGTCCACATACTTGCAGCAATTCCACCTCAACATCAAGTATAAAACAGGAAGCACCAACCACATCGTTTATTTCCTCGGTAGACCACCAGTTGTGGCACTCACCATGGTGCTATGATATTACGACCATGAGACCTCTAGATGGCCCCAACTCTATGAGATGAACACAGACTTCACCACCACCTATCAAATGTTGGGCACAAACGTAGTTGTCACTAATTTCCATCTTCGGGATGGGTTGTTGGGTCATCTAGGCCATATCTGTGTTCCATCAAGGGAGTGAGCGAAGATGATATGGGAAGCCAACTACAGTTGGGTGGAAGGACACTTCAGTGTTGAAAAGATAGTGGCAATGCTACAGAAACATTGTTACTGGCCTAAACTTCGACAGGAGGTCAGCAAGTATATCAGGTCTTGCACTGCTTATGTTATTTCCAAATTGAGCACTAAGAAACAAGTTTTGTACAGCCCTATGCCTACTCCTAACAGGCCATGGGAATCCATATCCATGGACTACATTTCGGTCCTGCTGTCCACCAAGTGGGGAAATGACCGTGTTTTTGTGGTTGTTGATCACTTTTCTAAGATGGCGATTTTGGTCACCTGCAATAAGAGCATAATAGCATAGGCCACTTTCAAGATCTTCTTTGAACAATTTAGGGTACATTTTGGAATCCCACAAACCATTATCTCAGATCAGAACATTCCATATCTCAACAAACTTTGGTCAAGCCTCTGGTCACCACTGGACACCAAGATAAAAAAATCCACGGCCTTCCACCCCCAAACAGATGGACAAACCAAGGTCGTAAATCGAATGATCGTGCATATCTTGCGCATGTATAATTCCAAGCACCCTCACAAACGGGATGAAATTATTCCAAATGTACAGCATAACTACAATTGAGCCTTGCATAGCTCAACTGGCCATAGGCCCTTTCAAGTGGGGTTGGGATTCCAACCATTGGGTCCCATAGATGTTGCACTACCCCTTGTGGTCACCTTGGCGGACTCATATCCTAATCCAATTGAATTTGAAAAATCCATTTGGTTCATTGAGTGGATCCAGCAAATCCTTCAACAGGTTCAGGATATCCTATAGAAGTCTAATGATAAGTACAAGAAACACCATGATCAACACTGGGTGTCACATCAGATTTAGATGGGGGACAAATTTTGGTTGCATTTCCAGAAAAAATGCCTTATTGGACCCCATCGGAAGCTTCTACCACTCTGTTATGGTCCGTACACCATCACCAAGGATGTGGGTGATAATGATTTTAAGCTCAACATTCCTATTTTCCTTGGTCTGCACCTAGTGTTCAACGTCGATCTCCTTTGACCTTATTTCCCATCATTATTTGACACCTCAGAGATAGCAGAACAGATGACTCTAACTAACCTCAACCCTGACTGCATACAATAGGCATCGAGTGATCAGATTGTGGAAAAACAGGTTAGTAGAACTCACCCGCAAAGGATCCATCTTTATCAAGTTGTCAAAGCAGGGCATCTCCTGCACCAAGGCAAGTGGCTCACATGGGGCCAAATTCAACAGAAATTTCCTCATCTAATGGGGGCACTCAACGCAATGGAGACCATTTCTTCATAAGGGGGGAGGATTGATCTAGATGGATGTCGGTGACCTCCCACATATTCCAACTAGCTCATTCTGGCAGTTTTCTAGTTCAACAGTTTCTTCCTATTTTTCGGGCCCCTGACTTCTGGGGTTGTTTTGAGGCTCTAAACAACGTTTTTAGGGCTCGCCAAAGTCAACATGTGTAGGGATCGCCATAGGAAACATGCGTATTCCTCGGATAGACCTTCCAACGGGCTATCGTGCACCTAAAATGGAGATTGTATGCGAAATTCACAACCTTGGGAAGTTGATGTACTAACTTACCCAAACGGGGCCCACATGACTTTTGGCACTTCATCTCCTACGGTTAGGTTTTTGGATGTCTAGGGATTTTGACATTCCTTTTTATTGTAAAAAGGCCTTGAGACCCTCATTGTAATCATCTTCTAGAAAATGATCACATTTGTCACATCTCTTCTCAGAGATAAGCCACCACCATTCTAGCAAGCTTGTTTTCCACTGCATTTTATAGTTTCATCTTATTTCTTTAATGAATAGAAACCAGTTTTACTTTATATTTGTTATTTTGTGTTAAGCATATTTTGATAATAATATGTATTCATTTTGTTCTGCTCCTAAAATCTGGATCACTATTACACCCATCAATGATGGTGCTTCCTAATATCTTAGATATAGTTCCACACCGAACTCCCCTAATCAACACCATTTCCCCTCGAACCATTTTCACTCTATCCTTTTGAAATACAACATGTACACCTACATCAACCATATTACCCATAGATATCAAGTTCCTGGACAAATATGGAAAGTGTAAACCCCCAGGAAGAGTTCTAACCCTTTTTTATTTCAACTATGACTTGACTCTTCCATGTCCTGTGATTTTGGTTGAACAATCATATCCTAGAAACACATCACCATCACACCTTTCATACTCATAGAACCACTCCCTATGATGAGTCATATGAAAAGAGGCACCTAAGTCGATGAAACATGCCTCACTTTATTTTATGTACTTGTAGATACACATCTCTTCCTTCTAAGGAGGACTTCCCTTATGTAGAAGTAGTTTCGTCTATCCATTTACTTCTCTCAACACTTCTTCATTTGTATTTCTTCTTAAAATTCCCCGATTTATCGCATTTTCATCATACTTTCTTGAAAGGATCCGTTGCATATTTAGATCTACCTCTAGATTTAGATCTCCCTCCGGTAAACTTATTTCTTACTTATTTGGAATGACCCTTACCATTAGGGCATCCCATTTATGATATCCCATTGATTTTATTCTCATTTCCTCTGATAACAAGGATGTAACTACATCCTCAAACTTAAATGCAAACAGTTGATTGGTACTACCAATTGCTACAACCAAATTATCCCAAGAGTATGGTAGAGAATGTAACAAGGTAATACACTTATCATCTTCCTCCAATTTGATATCAATATAAATAATTTGACTTACCAAAGTGTTTAAATCATTAATATGACTTTTCACAGTGTTGTCATCTTCCATCCTAAGGTGAAACAACTTCTTTCACAGAAGCAACTTATTTACCAGGGATTTTGACTGACGCAAGTTCCTTAACATTTCCCACAACTTCTTTGTAGTCTCTTCTCTTGTAATTTCCCTAATAACAAAGTTATTGACTTAACGAGAACTGTGACCTCAAAAAAATAACTTTAACCCAAAAAACTCATATTTTTGCATGAAAAAACATCAAAAGCAACCCTGAAATCAAAAAGTGGTGCTACCGATAGCACCATTTTTTTAAATGGAGTCAAAATTACAACATTTTTCAAACATGACCTTCAAATCTCAAACAATAGTTTAGAAAAACCTTAAAATCAACACCTAAAAAAAAAGATGTTTTTTGATTTTTTTTTTTCAAAACATTAAAATTTTAGATAATTTGAAATCGTATTTTTAGCAGTTGGTACCATTAAAACCAAAACCTTAAAATCAACCAGCAAATTGAAAATTATTTCTACTGGTAGCACCCATTCTAAAATTGGGGTATGAAAATGATACATTTTTATAAAGTGGTAAAAGAACTCATCATTATTGTAAATGTTGGTCCTAAGGTCTGCACCTAATTGCTAAAGGACAAAGCTAGGACACCTATCAATTTATAATGATTGCTTCTTTTAACTTTTTGTTGGTTGTTTCGAGGGTTATTCTATCAAGACAAAGGCAAGGTTGGGTTGGCATACGATATGGATGAGGGCCCTCCTTGGGTGATGGCACACTAATGACAGACCAGTGAAATTATAGAAAACAGAGGGAAACAACAAAGTACTCAATGAATAATCTGTTGCAAGAAGTTCAATACTCAAAATATCATTTCAAGACATCAAAGATGTATCAAAACACAATAATTCCCATAGGTTGCAGAAAAAAAAAATCACCAAAGCATTAGTTGTTTGACTGATTGCATATCAGTAAAAATAAGTCAGACAATAGCTGAAAGGAAATGAAATGTACGTTGCACAAATCAAAAATTGTATTCAATATAAGAATAAAAACACATGAAGAGTTGAATGAAACACTGTCATCAAGAGTATGTTCACCAGGTAGAGAGCTTTAATCCATGCATAAAACAAGTCCAACCAGTCTGTTGTATTGTTATTCCTTCCTCAAAAAATCTGACCTTTACAATATCCAAAAACTAACTATTTAAAAGAGTTACAGAGGCTCTCGTCTTTAGGGGACTGAGACCTCAATTTAGGGAACTATTCGTAAAAAAATTTATTAACTTCACTAAGATACTAGAATTAATCAACAAGAGTGGTTCTTATCACACACAAAAGACCACTCTTGCATTTAATCTAGGAAAATGTTGGACTTAATCAAATAAAACTATTATTGTTTATGCGACAGAACTAATGCATGTGTTGTAGGAACTGAGTGGTCGAGAATGGGCCTCAGAGTGACAGATCATATCTCTGTGTTGAACGATGGCATGTCTGCGAGATTTTGGAGGCTAGTAGATATAACTAGCTACATGAGAAGATCGTGCTAAAGTGTTTCTGGAACTAATTTGCGTCGACCTGTGACTGAGACTTAGCTCTCTATCTATGCCTGAGATTTAAGAAGCCAAGCACACTTTGTATTCACCCCATCACCTGCCATCTATACCTATGAAATAGCTTCGCTGGAATGTCTTTCATCCCATCGAACATGAGAGGAGATGTGGAGGCGATCATCCAATCGAGAAACGGGATGAATGGACGCAAGGGCAGATGACGTGAGAGGAGAATAGGTGGTGAAAGGCAAGAGGGGGCGATATTGAAAAACAACCCGGGAGGAACTTGGAGGGGGGGGGTAGGCGGTAAGTGGATTAGAGAGGGGGGGGTAAGAGTTCTTGAGTAGCCACCACGTTAGGTAGGGCCTGCGTTGGGAAAAATACTTACGTAGACTCCCCACCCACTGTTAAAGGTGGAATGGTCAGGGGGGTCTGAGTTGCAATAAGGACCATCAATATGGAGAGGTGGGCCATCGCCGATGGAGATCAGTGTGGGGGTTAATGAAGGAAAAGTGTCGTGTGGTGAGAGGAGAGAGAGTGGTGAGTGGATGAGTGGAGGTGACATGGAGGTGACGCGATGATATGATGGCATTCAAGCACATGCTTGCAAGAGATGTTGAGGGTGGCTTGGATTCAAACTGCCTTTGGACCTGCAAGCAACCACAAGCTACCATGTACCCTTCCAAAAATACCATGGTTCCAATTGTGGGACCGCTTAGGAAAATTAGCGCTCGAGAAGTTTGCATGCCTGAAGTGAACTATACCATCAATCTGATTACGATCCGAGATATGGGTGACATTTACCTGCTGCGAGGATCGACGGTTCTCGTTGACCTGGGATCAATGGTCCAGATTCACTTCAGACTTTCGGGATTCAGTTTTTTTGAATGTGAAACATGAAACATCTCCCAGAGGAAAATATTCGAAGTGAATGATCTGTTGCCACATGCCATCATTGATGAACGGTCCATATTCTCTTCAGAAATTCGGGCTTTGGGAGTTTCAAATGTGAAGCATGAAGATATCCTAGTGGAAAACTCCCAAAGTGGACGATCTACTTCCACATGTCTCTGTTGATGTATGGTCTTGATTTGTTCTAGGTTTTCATCACTTTGGGCTTCAAGAGTTTCAAATATTTTTTCTTGGAAAAATCCCGAAGTGAAAATCGTAGAAGTAAATGATCTTTCGTCGCGTGTCAAGATAAATGAAATGCCCAGGTTCTCTTCGGGTCTCTGGGAATTCGAGCTTCAGGTCTTCAAGAATTCGTGAATGTGAAGTATGCAAATCTCCCGAAGGCAAATCGTCAAAGTGATTAGTCAGTGCTTATCACTAATTAACCCCAGCTTAATTTGTGTTAAATACTTCAGGGGTTTGTGACTTCTGATGACTCTTGGCATTAAAATTTGCACAATTCTGCACACCCACATGGACGACAGTCATTGATATGATTTTCTTGGTGGATCTTTACCGCTAAAAATTTCCTTGTTCATTTCAGAAATCCTGGCATGAAAATGACCATTCTGAATGGTTGTGTTTGTCCACGAGCATTTCCTGTATTTAATAAAAGTCTTGGTCGAACTGTGGTGATTTGGATCAATGAAAAATATGATGACAAGTAATTCAAACCAAATCCAACATATATTTCATCCTTTCAAGAAAAATAAAATAGAAATGTTAAAAGACTCAAACCAGGAAGAAATGAATAAGAACCAAATCACTCAGTAATAGGAAAATGACTTAACCAACTAGAAGAGGAAAATTTGATGAAGGCATAGGGAAAAAGAGAAGAGAGGCAGGGGATGCAGACCTAGGTTACAACATTGACTCCAATTGGGGATAGCTCGTCCCTGTGAGGTGCTAAGAACTGTATAACAGTGCCTTAGTATTATATAACTGCTCTTACCTTTCATCACTTACCCTCGTTTCTGTCTGTCAGCCCTATGTATCTATTATTATCCCTCAACCATGCATTTTATTGAATTAAAAACTAAAACTACACCCCAATGCCTTGTTGGGATATGGAGTCTTTATTCACACACAACTAACTAATCAAAAGAAACAATAAAGGAAAGTGTCTATGGTACAAGAGGGACCTTCCCCCATCCTCAAACAAAATAGTGTTTCAGGAAGCACCCATTTACTAGGCCTCTAATGATCTCTGTGTCATCTAGATTATGTAGGATGAACATGTTTTTGTCCATAACTTCAATCACCTTAAAAGGGAAAAACCAGAGGTTATCGAATTTATTGTTCGTGGACTTGTCATCCCTTCTGGCATCCCACCTCAAAACCAAGTCACCTTCCTAAAAAAATATCCTTCTTGGTTTTCTTATCAAAGGTCGATTTGATCTTGCTCTGGTATTCCTCTGTTCTTTGATCAAGTGCCTCTCTTCTCTGTTGAAATTCTATAATCTGGAAGATCCTCCATTGGATGTCATTGGGCTCCTCAATATCCTCCTACAAATATTTCAGGAATGGTATACTGAGATGATTAGGAAAAATAACATCTATGCTATAAACAAGTTGGAATGGTGAGGTTCCCAAAGACTTCTTAGTGCTTATTCTATCAGCCCATAAGGAATATCTGATTTTAGAGTCCCATGATTTCTTGCTTTCATTCAACAACTTTTTAATGATCCTGATGAGTGTCTTGTTTGATGATTTTGGTGGGCCATTTCCATGAGGGTAATAGGGTGTGGAATGTGTCAAGGAAATGTTGTGATTGTCACAGAAGTCAATAATGGATTTGGACTTGAATGCTTGGGCATTTTCTGTTACAATCTTACTGGGGCAACCTGTTGGGTAGGTGTTATATTCTTTGCATGTTTGTGTGTGGGCACATCAGATATGACAACTGCGTCTGACGATCCCTCTAGGAGTTCATTTTGTGTCTTGTGCATCAGGTGCTTTCCTAGGGGGGTCCCAGAGGGAGGCAGGTATGCCCCCCCCCCTGGTTATGTGTAGCATTCGGCAATGGGCAGTAGCCCGGGGCAGTGCCCTGAAACTTTTTTTTTGGGCAATTTTTGCTATTTTTAGTGGTTTTGTAAATTAATCCCAGATTAAGGGATTCGGGTTTTTGTATCTATGAAATACCTAAAATTGTATATATATTGTATAGTGAATGGTGAAATTTGATATAATGAATATAAGAAAGGTTTTCCCAGTTGAGGGTTTCCGGTATAAATCTTTGTGTACCATGTGAATGAGTCATTAATTAATTTTTGTTTTTCTTAAGAATCTATATGCATTGCTTTACTTCACAGGTTTAAAACTTGGGCATTGTCTGTTACAATCTTACTAGGGCAACCAAATCTGCAAACAATATTAGTTTCCAGGAAATTCATGATTACCTTGTCAGTGGGATTTATGGTGGGCACAGCTTCAATCCATTTGGTGAAGTAGTCGGTGGAAGTGAGGATACACTTGTGTTTTCCACTAGAGGGTGGATTTATTTCTCCTATGAAGTCTAACCCCGATTTCTAAAATGGACTACCGTTTTTTATAGGTTTCAAGGGTATTGATAGTAACTTATGTTTCCCTACAAACATCTGGCATTCATTGTAGGCTCTAACAATGGAAAACACATCAGATAAAAGGGTGGGCCAGTAGTATCCTTCCCTCAGTATATTGAGCATTGTGGCCTTCCAATGTTGGTGCCCTCCACACACTCCTCTGTGCATTTCTATTGTGACTTGTTTAGCTTCATCTCCATCAAGGCATTTTAACAGAATGCGAGGAGGATCCCTCCAATACAAGCTCTGGTTTGAAATGAAGAATTTGATCGATTTCAACTTGAGAGACATGGCCTTTGTATTTTTTAAATACAGTGGACATTCAAAATGTTGTAGAAAATAGATGAATTTTTTATACCAAGGTGAAGAGGAATATTTTTCAAATACCTGTAAGTTGTCTTGTCTAGGATTTATGATGGGTGCATCTGATTGGGTCAATATTTGATGCAAATATAGCACCTTCTAGTTTGATTCTGATAGCAATTTGGCCAGTCCTTGCCCCTTGATTAGCTTGGTGGGATTTATGTGCAAATCATACTCCAACAGCTTGACGATCCATTTTCCTCTTTTCCCCTCGATGTCTGACTGGACTAGAATCTCTTTGCACTGCTGCTAGGAACAAAGGTCGTTATGCTAGACTGTAGCACGTAAACCCTGAAGGCCTTGAGTGATTTGAATAGTGCATAAGCCTTCATATCTAATATATCATACTTGATCTTAGCATCTCGAAGGGCTCTATTGAAAAAGGATATTGGTTTCTCATGCCCTTCCTCATTTTTCTGCAACAGTACAACAACAATTGTTTCTTCTGAGGCAAAAGAAAGGATGAAGAAATCTTTGGTATAGTCAGGGTTGGCCAATACAACTGCTTCTACCAAAGCTTGCTTGATTGTTTGGAATGATAATTTTTCCTCCAAGGAACATTTTATCACATCATCTTTCTTCAACATGTTAGTAATAGGCTTCAAAATTTCAACAAAATTTGGCACAAAACATCTGAGGAAGTTTATCTTACCAATAAAAGACTGGACATCTTTTTGTTTATGGGGATATCAATTTGTTGAATAGCACAAACCCTCTTTGGATTAATTTTTATGCCTCCCACTGATATGATGTGGCCCATGAGCTTTCCTTATGGCATGGAAAAGTGAGACTTAATAGGATTGAGAGATATCCCATACCTCCTGCATTTCTGGAAAACATGCTCCAAATGTTGCAAATGTTTCTCATCAGACTTGGATAAAATGGTAATGTCATATAGGTATATGACCATAAATGTTTCTTTCTCCCCCACAAAAGATATGTCCATGGCCCTCTGAAAAGTGGCCCTTGTGTTCATGAGCCCAAAGGGAATCTTGTCATACATGAATGTTCCCGATGGGGTGGTGAATGTTGTCTTTTCTTTTTTCCTCCTCACAAACTATTATCTGGTTATAACCAGAGTATCCATCCAACAAGGAGATTATCTGTGCACCTACCACTCTATGTAAAATATGATCCATCTTAGGGAGGGGGTAATTTTCCTTCAAAGAACACTTGTTTATATTTTCGAAATCAACACGTAAGTGTATCTCCCCACTCTTCTTCCTTACAAGAACTAAGTTGGCTACCCAATTTGAATACCTCAATGGTACAATAATCTTGTCATCCAACATTATTTTTATCTCTTTCTCAATTATGGACATTAACATGGGATTAAATTGTCTAATATTCTGTCTAAATGGCTTGGACCCAGTTTTTAGAGGGATCTTGTGCTGGATGATGTCAGTATCAAATGTCTTCAAATCTTCATAGGACCATGCAAAAGTATCAGCAAACTTTTTAATGAGACTGACATACTTGGACTTTTTTTATGCGGCTAATGATTTGGACAACTTGATGATCTTGGGATTATCAGTGGTCCCAATGTTGCACTCTGTCACATCCTCTTCTTGATTCTTCATGGTAGTTCCTTTGTAAAAATCATATCTATTGAAAAATCTTTCCAATGGTACTAGTCCTCTTGGAATGTGATTGGTTTTCAGCTCCATAATATCATGACCAACAATTGTCTTCAGCAGATGAGAAGATTGTTGATCTTGTAATTTCTCATTTTCGTCTTCTTGACTTTCTTGATCAATTGAGATATTGGAGAATTCATCAATGGTGTGAAGAAATATCTGCAACTCTAAATCATCACTAAAGACTTGTTAGTTCTTTATGTTGTTTGGTATGGTTTTTCTATGTCTGATTTTCACCTGATATTTAATATTTGGGCTAATGGGAGGCCTGAACGTGCTGGAAGCTAAGGCTAGAGAATCATCTTTCTGCTTTTGTTCTCTGGGAATGAAAGAGAGGTTAAATGCTAGAAATAAATTATCGATCAGATCCCATACCTCATTCTTGTACTGCTTGAGCCTCTGTTGATTAGTTTGATACATATTTCTCACTTGATTGATGACCAACTAAGAATCACCAAAAAATGTTAAACAATCAATGGCCATGTCTTTGGTAGCCCTCAATCCCAATACCAGATCTTCATATTTAGCTATATTATTATTAGTCTCAAACTTCGTCTTATAAGAGAGGGTTATTACTTCTTTTGAAGGGGAAATAAGGAGAATACTTGCACCAGATCCTTCTTTTGATGAAGAACCATAGAAATACATCTTCAACACCTTGTTTTGTTGACCAGTCATCAACTGCTCTCTGCATTGGCTAACTGATATTTTAGGTTCATCGTCATTTAAATGAAAAATAGATGAACCCATCCCATTCTCAATAGAATAAATGGGTTGATTTCTTGGGTTCTGATGATCACTGACTATGTAGGCTAACCTTACCTCTCTTTATAGCCTCATGTGCTCACCATCGAACACAATAATGGTGGCATATGTGAGGTCCATTTGCAATGATCCTCCAACCTTCTTATCCCAAGTTCTGGATAAGAGCATGCCAAAATTTAGGGGGATGTCGGCCACCACAATGTCCATCACTACACTCTTCATGGGTCATTGTTCTATAGAAACCACCATATCCTTTATCAATCCCATGAATTTTACTTTCTTAGAATCAAAGGAATACAGGTCTTGGTAAATCTTGGTAAAGCTTGGTAATATCCAGACCTAGTTCTTCCATAACAACTTTGGGCATGACATTGTGAGAGGCTCCTGAGTCCATCATAAAGTTGTGCAAGATCTTATCATGGACATTCAGAGATATATAGAAAGGATGAGAAGAATCAGAGACATCCTAAATGCACGGGCCCATAGTAATGGTTGGGTTTTCATCCTGTAGACTAATGACATCAGAGGATACACTAGAAAGAGTTGGCTATAGAACTTTCATGATGGATTTCTTGAAAGATTCATTTTTTAACAATTTTCTCAAAGGGACAGGAATCTTGATTTTTCTCAGCTCATGTTCCAGGATGAAAGAGTTTGGTGACTTATCATCTTCCTTAATTTCAAGGGCAAGAGGTTTTGATAGTGGAGATGACTGAGTTTTAGATGGCATACGTTTATTTGGATTTGTCTTGGGAGGAGATTCTGCTTGTTTTGTTTTATCATAGGTAGTGGCTTTGGAAGTTCCATTTATCGTCCTCAAAATGTATTTATTCTTGGGTTGACCTTGAATAACTCCCTCTACCCATATTTGATCATCAAATTGATTTGAAAATTGTGCTACCTCATATTCTTGTTGTGTTAAGGAATTAGTATAATAATATGTCTCATTGAAAATCACAGCAGTATCATCCACAGCATCATCGTCTACATATATCTCCTCAATCTAATTGTTTTGGAAAGGGGGCACTACCCTTTGATCATCAACATTTCTCCTTTCTCTCTGCATTACTTGAGGAGCATCATTCGACCTTCTGAATTGGTTCTGATTTCTATTACCAACCCCTTGAAAAGTTATGTTTGGTTCTTTGGATTCCCATTTTAGCTTAGCTATCTCAGAAGTCAGATCCTTCAAATTCTTGGTCATCTTCTCAAATTTGGGATCAGGTGTAGCTGGGTTTGAGGAGGAAGGGGCATCCTCTCTCTATTTTTTATTCTCTTCATCGGATCTAGTCTTCAATTTGTCCGATGCCAAAATATTAGATTCAACCTCAATGGTTGCTTCCTGCATGGAAAACAATGTGGTTGACCTTCTCTCTCTTAGGAGGAGGGATAATTCTACATCAAATGCATTAGAATAAGTGATCTTGGAAGAGGCCTCAGTCAGTTTGATTTCATCTAGGATACTACCGTACATTTTTTTGAATCTCTTGGTCAAGTCTGAAATAAATTCAAGATTCTTTCTCTTTAGAGCCACAAATTCAGTGATGTAATAGAGAGAATCTCTCCTATTTCCCCATTTATTTATGAAAGATTCATCCAAAGCCTCAATATCAGAAATGGAGTCAAGAGGAATACTTCTGAACCATTTTCTAACCTCCCCATCCAAACTCTGTACGAACAACCTCAACCACACATCTGAATAATCAATGTTAAAGTTGTCTACAAAACTGTAGAAGGATACCAAATGTTCTTCAACATTTATTTCACCTACCCCATTATATCTTGACATATATTTCATGTAATTTGTGGTTGGGAGTGCATGCAAAACTACAAGTAGCACTAAGGGTGCATATTTGGCAACAATTATGACATCCACCCTATTAATGGCCATGGATTGAACCATAGGAATCTGCAAATTTATGGGAGATATAGGAGTGGATGTAGGATTGGATGATGAAGTGGAATCGGGAGTAGGAGACTTCTGAGCCCCATTGGAATTATGAGTCTTGGGGCTAGAAAATTCAAGCTACTTGTGATGATGGTTTGAAGTATTCTCTTGGTCTGCATCTTTTCCCTTGAGGGGGGAAGCGTATCTCTGAGCTACAGTGGATTTTCTTAGTTTAATTTCTATCTCAGATCCTATTGTGTTATTCTTGGGGTTATAATCATTCTTCTTGGCTTTGTTGTTTTTAGATTTGGATCTGTTGAATCCCTTTCTGGGCGCCAGTATTTATTTTTTAAATTTTACTTAGTGAAGTCGTCAGGTGAAAGATGGAAGTCTGTCTATGTCTAATATTTTTTCACCATCAAAGGTCAGATCTAATAAATTTTCATTCTCCCAGGGAAATATATTTCGTTACTATGTTCCCTGGCAACAGCACCAGAGGATGTTGGTCCTAAGGTTTGCACCTGACTGCTAAAGGGAAAAGGTAGGCCACCTATCAGTTTAGAATGATTGCTTATTTCAACTTTTTGTTGGTTGGTCTGAGGGTTATTCTATCAAGAAAAAGGAAAGTTTGGTTTGGCAGAACAATATGGATGAGGGCCCTCCTTGGCTGATGGCACACTAATGAAAGACCAGTGAAATTATAGAAAACAGAGGGAAACAAAAAACTACTCAATGAATAATCTGCTACAAGAAGTTCAATACTTAAAATATCATTTCAAGACATCAAACATGTATCAAAACACAATAATTCCCATAGGTTGCAGAAAACAAATTTTCACCAAAGAATTAGCTATTTGATAGGTTGTATATCAGTAAAAATAAGTCATACAATATTTGAAAGGAAATGAAATTTGTGTTGCACAAATCAAAAACTGTATTCAAGATAAGAATGAAAACACATGAAGAGTTGAATGAAACACTGTCATCGAGAGTATGTTCACCAGGTAGAGAGATTTAATCCATGCATAAAACGGGTCCAACCAGTCTGTGTTATTGTTATTCCTTCCTAAAAAAAATATGACCTTTACAATATCCAAAAACTAACTATTTAAAAGAGTAGCAGAGGATCTCGTCTTTAGGGGACTGAGACCTCGATTTAGGGAACTATTTGTAAAACAAATTATTAAAAAAGAGTGGTTCTTATCACACACAAAAGACCTCTATTGCATCTAATCTAGGAAAATGTTGGACTTAATCAAATAATACTACTACTGTCTCTACGAAAAAACTGATGCATGTGTTGGAGGAACTGAGTGGCCGAAAATGGGCTTCGGAGTGACAGAGCAGAGCTATGTGTTGAACGATGGCATGTCTACAAGCTATTGGAGGCCATTGGAGATAACCATCTGCATGAGCAGAGCTTGTTGAAGTGTTTCTGGAACTAATCTGCATCGACCTGTGATTGAGACTTAGCTCTCTGTCTATGCCTGATTTTTTGGAAGCCAAGGGCACTCCGTATTGACCCTGTCAGCTGCCATATGTACCTGTGAAATAGCTTCGCTGGAATGGTTTTTGGCCCATAGGACATGAGGGGAGACATGGAGGTGAGCATCCAATGGGGAGAGAGGATGAGTGGATGTGAGGGCAGATGACATGTGAAGAGAGATGTCAAAGTGAGAGGAGAACAGGTGGAAAAAGGTGAGAGGGGGTGGTATTGAAAAACAACCTGGAAGGAACTTGGACGGGGGGGTAGGTATTAAGTGGATTATAGATTGGGGGGTCTAAGTTATTGAGGAACTGCCACGTTAGGTAGGGCCCATGGTGGGAAAACTACTTACTCAGACCCCCCCCCCCACCATTAAAGGTAGAATGGTCGGGGCAGACTGAGTTGTAATAAGAACCGTTGATATGAAGAGGTGGGCCACCGTCGATGGAGATCAGCATGGGGGTTAACGGAGGACAAGTGTCGGGTGGTGAGAGGAGAGAGAGTAGTGAGTGGATGAGTGGAGGTGACATGGAGGTGATGCAGTGATCTGATGTCATTCAAGCACGTTATTGCGAGAGCTGTTGAGGGTTGTTTGGATTCAAACCGCCTTTGGGCCCGCAATCCACCACAAGCTACCACATACCCTTCCAAAAATACCATGGTTCCAATTGCAAGACCGCTTAGGAAAATTATCGATCGAGCAGTTTGTGTCCCTGCAATGAACTATAGTCATCGATCTGATTACAATTCAAGATATGGGTGACATTTACCTACTGCGAGGATCAACGGTTCTCATTGACCTAGGAACAATGGTCCAGATTCACTTCGAACTTTTGGGCTTCGGGTGTTATGAATGTGAAACATGAAACATCTCCTAGAGGAAAATTTTCGAAGTGAATGATCTGTCCCCACATGCCATGATGGATGAACGGTCCATATTCTCTTCAGAAATCCAAGCTTCGAGAGTTTCAAATGTGAAGCATTAAGATATCCCGTAGGAAAACTCCTGAAGTGGACGATCTGATTCCACATGTCACCATTGATGTATGGTCCTGGTTTGTTTAGGGTTTTCGACACTTCGGGCTTTGGGAGCTTCAATTGTTTGTGCTTGGAAAACTCCCAAACTAAAAATCACCAAAGTAAATGATCCATCGTCGCGTGTCTTGATAGATGAATGGCCCAGGTTCTCTTCGGTTCGTTGGGAGTTCGAGATTTGGGTCTTAAGGAATTCATGGATGTGAAGTATGCCAATCTCCCGAAATAAAATCGCCAAAGTGATTAGCCAGTGCTTATCACTAATTAACTTGAGCTTTAGCCATTTTAAATACTTCGGGGGTTTGGGAATTTCGATGACTCTTGGTGTTAAATTCTTCACAATTATGCACCCCTCCATGGACGATAGTCGTTGATATGATTTGCTTGGTGGATCTTTACTGTTGAAAATTTCCCTATTCATTTCGGCAATCATGGCCCGAAAATGACCATTCTGAATGGTTTCATTTGTCCACAGATGTTTCCTACGTTTAGTAAAAGGCTTGGTCGAACTTTGGTGAGCTGGATCAATGGAAAATATGATGACAAGTAATCTGAACCAAATCCAACATATATTTCATCCTTTCAAGAAAAACAAAAAAGAAACCAGCAAAGGCTCAAACCAAGAAGAAATGAATAAGAACCAAGTCACTCATTAATGGGAAAATGACTTAACCAACCATAAGAGTAAAATTTGATGAAGGCATAGGGAAATAGAGAAGAGAGGCAGCGGATGCAGATCTACGTTACAACAGTAAACAAAATAAACCCTTAAATGATTACTTTTCAAATCTTACTTTATCACTCAAAGCACAAGGTAATACATAATGCCATGAAAATATACCAATATACTTTAAAAAATCAACATCACTTTTTAATCATTTTTTAACTTTAATAATAAAAAAAGTATATACAAGTTGCATTGAATGAAACATAAATTAATCGTTAAAAGTATTGTTATATTATCCATATTCAAAAAATATGAGCTAAGAAATTTTATTGTATTCTCCATAATCAAAACATATAATTCATAAAACATAAAAATGATTCATAACTTCATGTAAGATCATATGTAAGTTCAATGCTCATTTCTAATTACCATACAAACATCATATGGATAAAAAATACATAAAAAATTTCATACACTTATTCAGATTGACTCATGGTTTCTCAAATACCATCAGAGTCTACATTGTCTTCAAATGAATGATTGGATGAATATGTGGATGATCCATACTCTTCTCCATTGTCTATGAATGCACCATTTGAGTCTACATGCATGCCCAACATTTTAGATGTCAAAAGCCTTTTAGATCTATCACTAGGTTCAGCAGAAACCCATCTTGCATGTATTTCTTGTGGAAGAAACCTCTTGATAATCTTTGTTGTCTTGGAGCAAAGAGTTCCTATATTTGTCAAATTGAAGTCATAAACAAGTATGTCAACATCATCTAATTTTAAGAGGTCAGTGTGATGACGAGTTGTATTTTAACACTTTATTTTTCTCTTTCTACTGACATGTTTCTCAACCACCATCTCTAGATTGTACACACCATTGAATGGATGTGTACTTGTTGTGTACAAATGCACTTCAATTGCAATAAAATCATCAATTTATTTCTCAATATTTATAACCTTTGCAATATATAATGGATAACCAAGTGGATCTCTAGTCGCTAAGAATACATTCATGCTACCCTCCTTAATATCTTGTACTAAACCCATGTAAGTGTCTTCCATGGCTTCACATTGTGCACATGACCTTCGCGAACCAATATACATTTCTCTTTCCTCTGCTTGTGTAAACTCAATAACACCTTCAGATTCTTGTTGAACTTCAAAATTGTTTGTTTCTTCAGATTCATTTTCTATATTTTGTGGCCAATGAAATGGAGTCTTCAACAATGTATCTTCATTTGTTGAGCTTGAAATTATGTCACTTTGACTATTGAAAAAATACTCCCACCAAACGTAATCAGCAACATCAAATTACTCGTATGTATCCTTAATGGACTTTTTTATTTCTTCCAAGCATTCAAAATAATCTACATCTCTATTACACCTCTGTGCATTATGGATTTCAACAACTAATTGTAAAAATAATAACTTTGATGAAAATATTGGACGATCTAGAATGAACTTCAAAAATGCTAAACCTGATGAAGGCCCCCATTATGTAGTAGTTGAATATTTTTTTCTCCATATAAGTGTTTTCCCATCAACTTTTTTGAAACAAAATTGATGTTGGAAGCTAATGTCATTAAATTACTCGATACATTTGTCTTCATGATGTGATCCATGAATAAATATTCGCATGTCAATCATTTCTTCTAATATATGAAAAACAAGCTCTGGAATGTATGCTTTCTTAATACATTCAATCAATAATGGTAGGATTCCAACATTTTCCCTCTTCAATCTTACTGAAAAATGATTGAACATTTGATCAATATGATCATGAGTGTTTCCAACAAGAAGGAAACCAACTTTCACCTTTTGAAAGATTCTCATTTCAACAAGCATGCTTAGATATCCAAACACAATTTGATTATTATTTTCCAATTGTAGATAGAGAACTTGAGGAAGATTTCTAGACCAATGAGTGAGCACATGATGAATTATGATCATGGTCATATTTTCATCATTATGAATATTTGGAGCTATGAAGTAAACCCTTGGACACATTTTTCCATTGAAAACCATACAACCAACCAAGTGAAACTAAATGAAATTATCTTCCTGTAAATTTTTGGGTGTACAGACAAAATGTGGTAGAAGTGTTTTCTTCTGGTCCATGCCATCAATTATCATACATAAATATTTTTTTGGATAATCATAACACGTCTTCCAATGTTTGTACAACTTTTTCCTTTCACTTGATTTTTGATTTCGATGTTCTTGAAGTGCTTTGACTATGGAATATGCACATGACATAAAATGAAAATATTGATCATATGTTTTCATAGTTGATAACTATCCAATTTAAAAAAAACAAAATAGTAAATGCATACCACTTTCTACCCCTTCAGATTTATCTCTTCCTGATTTAAGAGTAGCACATATACTACGAACACTCGTCCTTGACTTCTTAGGAATATAGACATTTTTGAATTGTTTCTTCCATATTCCTGTAAAATATGCATCTGTAATAAAATTACCATTTCCTTCAACACCTTCAAGATATCCTTTGTACAATTTTTAGATTTCCCTCCTTGAGAAATTATCTAGAATATGTATTGTGTCTCTATCTGGCATACACTCTCCATGTTTGGAAAATAAATCACTCATCCATGACAATGTAGTGCTTGTCAATGGCCCACTCACTTGTCCATGATGTACCTTTGAATAAAATAAAGGATGTTTTTCCAACCTTGTCTCGATTCTTAATACACGCAGATTACCAATTGAGTGAATTTTTTTTAAGGCCTTTCTGCAAAGTAAAATGTTCCCAATGCGATAATCATATCTTGTATTGGTGGATATAATGCGCCCCATCAAATATGATTTTCTCATTCTTTTATTCATTGAAAAATATGGATTTCTTTTATTCAAGGAATACATGTAGTCCATGTTTTTCAAACAATTATTTTGACAACATTCACTTGAAATCAATTCATTTATGGAAATTGATTTAGTGAGAAATTCTTTCCTAGACCTTGTATAACTAGAATGATTTGGATTGATATAAAAAGTTCTAGTGCCGGTCCTATGTAACATCCCCAACCATCCACAGGCTAGGGTATGATACCTTCAAGCCCTCCCTTGGACTTCTTTCTCTTACCGATACCTTTTTACAATTTAAGGATGCATAAAAGAAAATACTTTAACGACATGCACAACAATATCCAACAAGCATGCATAATGTAAGATTTAGTTAAAAGATAATTAAAATGCATAGCGGAATACATTCATACATAGATAATAATATCACAACAAAGAGCACTTTTATTTATAAAAAGGCAACACCAATTAGTTGCAGACCAAGGACATTCCACCCGATACTAGACACCACTGCTCCAAATCTCAACAGTAGTGTCACCCTCGAGCTAAGGCTATGAATCCACAAGGACGATTCCAGAGTGTACTTGGGTTCCCAAACCAGTCATCTCTCAAGGTCTCACAAGTTTCCCAGTACCCACAACAATCAAAGTACCCAGCTATCTTCTACCCATATTGTATCGCCCAAGAGAACGGACCTCCACCCTTCTCTACCACGCAGTCCCTCATGCAATCCTTCTCCTTTTTCCAGGGCCTCCAGCTCAACTGGTACAAAATCTCAATGTTGGAACTCTCAGGACTCTCAATAGTGAGAAAAATAGGGCACGATCCAACGCATCTCAGACATCCAGGCCTCAGTTCATGGCTGGATTGCACCAGCGACCACCACAACCAACTATCCTGTGGCTAATTCTCAGTAGTTCGGTTCCATTTTCCAAGCCAGGATGCAGGTGAGGATGGATCAATGAATGGGTGAGTAAGTGCATGAAAGTGTGTGAGGTAAATGAATGAACATACAGTAAAATCAATGAATAAGCCATGAGTTGAACCCCTCCATCAGACCAGAGGTAGGTTTAAGTAACTTTGTGGGGAATCAAGAACCTCCTGGCCTTCCCCAAGAAGCTCACGTAACTGATCCCCTCCCTTAGGAAAAAAGGGTAATTAACATAGGAATAAACATTTAGCCCCTTGAACCCCCTCTTTGGTGGAATCATATCCCCCTATAACTCTAGTCCTTGTCCATCTAGCAGCCATCAATGTGTTTATTATTAATAATGATCAAAACATTACATTTCTTGGGAATACTATCCCTTTAATAATTGTTTTGGCACTCGGGCCTCTCAGCATTGTAACAATACATTAATTAAAATGGGGGTTTGAAACCTGGGGTGTTACATCCTGTCCCCCTTATCTTGGCACTGTCCTCAATGCATATACAAAATAGAGATCAAAATCTAAAATTTATTCAAAAAGTTGTGGGTATTGTGCCCGCATGGCATCCTCATGCTCCCAGGTAGCATCTTCAGGACCATAGTAGGTCCATTGAACTTTTACCAACTCTATAACTCGATTCTAGAGCATTTTGAATTTTATGTCCAATACCTGCATTGGCTGAACCTGAAAATCTCCCTTCGTCTCTACCTGAATCAGATGCCAATTAATAACATGGTTAGGGTCATGTACATATTTATTTAGTAAAGATACATGAAATACATTATGCACATTCATGGAAGCAGGCAATGCAAGCATGTATGGAACTAGCCCTATTCTGTCCAATATTTCAAATGGACCACAGAATCTGGTTGTCAGCTTTGTACAACTACCCAATTTCAAAGATATTTTCTTGGGCTTCACTTTCAAAAGAACATGCTCCTCTACTTTAAATTATCTAGTTGTTATGTTCTTGTCTGCATAAGGTTTCTGTCTATCATGAGATTCCTTTAAATTCTTCTTGATCTTAACCACCTGGTCTTCCATTTCCCTGAGAAACTCTGGCCCAAGTACAACTCTATCTGTTGGGTTGTCCCAGCCTACTAGAGTATCGTGTTTCCTACCATATAAGTCTTCAAATGGGCCCATTCTCAATGAATCTTGATACCCATTATTATATGCAAACTCAACCAAGTGTAAGTAATCTTCCCACTTAGATGGCTTATCCATCACATACATTCTTAGCATGTCTTCAATTATTCGATTAACCCTCTCTGTTCTCCCATCTGTCTGGGGATGATATGTTGTGCTAAAGTTAAGATTTTTGAAAAATCCTTTAAAAATCCCCTCCAGAAATTGGAGGTAAACTTTGTATCTATGCCCGAGACAATTGTCCTAAGTATCCCATGCAACCTAGAAATTTCCTTCATGAAAATTTCTACAATATTAGTCGTTGTATGTGTTGTCTTCACAGGCACAAAATGACTAGCCTTTGTTAATTTTCCAACCACCACCATGATTGAATCATGTTTCTTATTCGTTATGGGTAATCCTATGATGAAATACATGGTGATCACTTCCCATTTCTTCTCTGGGATTGGCAATGGTTGCAGCAAACCCGTTGGGTGCCTATGCTCAGCCTTCACCTTTTGACATTCCATACATCGAGCGATGTAATCAACAACATTCTTCTTCATTCCTGGCAAAAAGAACTGGCTTCTACTACTGTAATTGTTTTATGGTAACTAGGATGTCTAGCATAAGGGACATCATGCATTTCCTTCAGTACCAAATTCCTCAGTTCTCCAGAGATAGGAACATAGATTCTTATTTTATGTATGAGTAATCCATCTTCCTTTATCTCATATTCCTTTAGTTTCAGCTGTACATTTCCTTGCTATAAGTTTTTCTTTACCTATAGGTAATGCTAGTCTGTAACAAGACCATCTAAAATTCTTCTCTTCAAGTTTTCCTGATCCATACTGACAGCAGTAGCATGCATGGTATGCACTCTTCTAGTAAGTGCATCAGAAACTTTATTCTCCTTGTCCTTGATATGCTTGATATCGAAGTCATATTCACTTAAAAATTCCATCCATCTTGTTTGTCTGGCATTCAATGTTGGTTGTTCAAAAAGATACTTCAGGACAATGTGGTCTATCCTTAATTCGAATTTCTTCCCCATGAGATAATGCCTCCACATCCTCAAGGCATGAACAATGGTAGCAAGTTCCAAGTCATGCGTGGAATAGTTCCTCTCATGTTCCTTAATATTTCTAGACTCATATCCAATGACATGTTGACGCAGACACCCCTACCTCAACAGGTTTTGCACGACCTCTCAGTCTAAGGATCATTCTTAATCTCCCCCTTGAGTCTGATTGACTCTTTTATTCCCCGCAGGAATCCTCAACACACAAATGTCTATCCACTAGTCCTTCTTAGGAGTTATGCCTATGCGAACAAGCACAAAGAGCCAACTCACATCCACATGACCAACTGACGTGACCACGCACACTCCACCAAAAAGGTATATCGGGTCCTTTGATTCCTCCCTTGACTTTTATTGGCATGGCCCTCGACTATGACATGGGGCCAAATCTTTCGACTATTTTGGATTTCGGGTACCGACAATTTGTATTGCAACAACACATTTCACTGATAGCCGAAATCACGATGATTCCTCATGAAAATCAATGGCTCTAAGATTCTCGTGATATGACGGTCCTGATTCTATCGGGACTTCGCAAATCGGGAGTTCACAACTCTCGACTTTGAATCGAAACATCCTCCACGCCCCGACCTCTGAAATGGCGAATTCAAGCACGCGATCAATGACCCTCGTTGATCCGGATCCAACAGCCACTATCCCTCCTGAGCTTACGAGTGTTGAAAGACACTTAGCCTTAATCTTCCCATTGGTCTGCAAGATACAACGGCCCATGGAACTTCGCGATTCTCCCTCTAAGAAATTCGATCATTCGTTCATACTTCTCAAATACTTCTATCCAAATAGCTTGGCATCTTTTCCCTTCTGAATTTGGCTTCTGCGAGATGGCTCCAGTCCTTGTATCGCCTTAGAACTCCTTCCAAATCTCTATCCTTCCTAAGATTTGTTCTGCTACAAACTCAAGGATTTCTAAAGGATTCTTGCACACACTCCTTGCTGCATACACAATAACCCCTGGTTATTCACCACCTCTAACTCTATGTACTTCCCTGCAACAACAGTTCTTCGACCTTCCTCCTTGGTTGGTAAAGTCTAAGACTTCTTCCATCCTACACACACTTTTCACAGCTCGGTGCTATACCTACACTTCTGCTGGTATGAGAACAATGATATCCCTCCTGAGCTTTCTGAGATGAACCTATAACTTTGTGAACGCACTCTTTGTGGACTCTCGTTGCACTTCTTGCAGGAACTCTCAGGAAGAGAAACAATTGAAACTCATATATCTCTTACTCACAGACTTCATACATTCAACATGAAATCATGAGCATATACACACATATCATTGAAAATACATGCAATACAGAGAACACAAGAAAATTGTAAACATACCATTTAAATATGTAACAGACTGCATAAAAACACCATGAATTTGGATCAAAGCTTCTTTATACTAATCCAAGTGCATTTGTACATGAGTTCAATAGCAACAGTTATCCGCTTATGGGATTTCTACAATCTCTGTTCTTCTTCTCTCCTATTCTCTTGCTTTCTTACTCTACTGCCTTAAAATTGAGAATAAATCCTCCTAATACAATACCTACAAGGGATATTTTTAGAGTTTTCCCTCTTACAACTCTAGCTATCTAATCAGAATTAAAATCTATCTACTTTACATTCATTACAATTAAATGCCTCCATATATGACAGATGAGAACAATGCTCAAGATCTGTTTACAATCTCCAAAACATAAATGCAAATACAACCTTTCAGATATTTCATTAATTCTTTATCCCTTGAAATTCAAATTTTTCTCAAAATGTGTGTGGGTGCAATTCCAGTTGTCCTTCACCTTAGCACTTGCTTTATTGTCTCGCTTACGATGCTCCTGCATAATACTCCCTTGGATGAAAAATTCATGGACTCATGTTCATGATCTCATGCACTGTCTGTCCATGTCTTTAGATATCTGCTTCACCTTCCCAACTGGCATCCTCAATCGTGTGTCCCTTCCACTTTATCAAATACTCAAAATATTATTTTCTTCCAGTCTTCTTCCCAAATCTTTGGTCAATTATTTTTTCCATCTGCGACTTTTCAGCTATAGGTAATTGTTTAACCCATTGAATTTCCTTTTGATCCTTCGACCCCTCTATTCCATCGGCTCTGTAAGGGTAAATATCTACTATGTTGAATATGAGTGAGATGCCCACATCATTTGGCAATTCTATCTCACAAGCATTGGTCTCAAATTTCCTCAAAATCTTGCACGACCCTATCTTCTTCATCTTCAACTTATTATGCGTTCCCCTTGGGAATCTCTCTTTCCTCGGGTGAGATAAGACTAAAGCTCCCACTTCAAAATGAAGTTCTCTTATGTGTTGATATGCTCTACACTTGTATTTCTGGTTGGAATTCTTTAGCCGCTCCCTAATCTTTCTATCAAGCTCTTGCATCTCTACTGCAAAATTATCTGCTCCAACACTTCTGAATTCACTCTGTCCTAAGTCTCTCAATTCAAATACTCCTCACGGATTCATTCTATAAGTTATCTGGAATGGGATCTATCATGTTCTTCTGTTAGGTGAATCATTATATGCAAATTTCGCTTGTGGCAAAATATGATCCCACTGACTGTGATGTTTAGCTACTAAACTCCTCAATAAACATCCCATACTTTGGTTCACTACCTCGGTCTGTCCATTCATCTGAGGGTGATATGTTGATCTAAAATACAATTATGTCCCCATCTTCTTCCATAGTGTCCTCCAGAAATGACCAACAAATTTGGTATCCCTGTCCAAAACAATACTCCTAGGTAAGCCATGAAGTCTAACAACTTCTTTGAAAAATGGATTTGCAATGTGAGTTGCATCACTAGTTTTCTGACATGGTATGAAATGTTCCATTTTTGAAAATCTATCGAATACCACAAATATGGATTCACAACCCTATGTGTCCTCGATAGTCCTAACAAAAAATCCATGCTTACTGCATCCCACGACCTCTCTGGTACTGGAAATGGTTGATACAACCCCGTATTCTATCTTTTCCCCTTTGCATGCTAACAAATTATGCATCTTTTCATGACTTTATTGACATCCTTCCTCATCCCTAGCCAATAGTATGATCCATTCAGTTGTGCAAAATTATTATGATGGCCGAAATGTCCAGCCAAACCCCCAGTATGTTTTTCCTTCAAGAGGTTCTCTCTCATAGAGCATTTCGGTATACACATCTGATTTCCCCTGAACAATAGTTCATCCTGAATCAAGTATTTAGTCCATTGGCTTCTATCTCTGAGAACTGGATTCTCACATGCTTTATAGGCTTCTTTAAAATCTGCATCATCTCTGTACATCTCCTTGAGATTGTCAAAACCTAAAGTTTTCATTCTGAACTCCTGCAGAATCAAACATTTCTTGCTCAATGCATCAGCAACCTTGTTATTAGTTCCAGAAACATGCTTTATAACAAAAGTAAAATTATGCATATATTCAACCCACTTGTCATGCTTCTGGTTCAATTTTTCCTATTGAGTTATGAATTGTAAAGAATGGTTATCACTATAAAAGAAAAACTCCTTTGGAACCAAGTAATGCCTCCATTTCTTTAATGCATGTATGATTACATAAAATTCTTTATCATACTTGGAATATTTCATCTTGGTCTCGTTCAGCTTCTCACTGAAGTATGCAATTAGCTTGTTGTCCTGACTTAAGATCACTCCAATCGTAAATCCACTCATGTCGCATCTTACTTGAAACGTTTTGCTGAAGTCTGGAAGAACCAGAACTGATTGTTCAGTTATCTTATCCTTCAACAACTTAAAACATTTATCCGCTTCTTCTGTCCAATGAAAAAATTTGTGTCTTTTCTTAACCGTGTCCATCAATGGTGCGCATATCCCGCTGAAATTCCTGATGAACTTTCTGTAAAATATGGCTAATCCATTGAAGCTTCTAAATTCAAAAATGTTCTTTGGCGATGACCAATCCCTCATTTCTTTTACCTTCTCAGGATCCATCTTCAACTCGTTCGAAGAGATCACAAACCCTAAATAAATGAGTTATTTCTTCATGAAAGATGACTTTTTCAAATTTATCAGCAACTTCTCTTGCCGCAACCTCCTCATCACTAGAGTTAAGTGTCTCAAGTGTTCCTACTCAGTCTTATTGAAAATCAGTATATCATCAAGATATACGATTACAAACTTTCCAATGAAATATTTCAAGACTTCATTCATCGACCTCATGAAAGTACTTGGTCCATTCGTCAAACCAAATGGCATGACAAGCCATTCATATAGTCCTTCATTCGTTTTGAATGCTTTATTCCATTCATCACCTTCCCTCATTCGAATCTGGTGATATCCACTTTTCAAGTCATTTTTTGGAAAAGCATTTGCTCCACTCAAGCAATCCATCAAGTCATCCATCCTGGGTAAAGGAAATCTATACCTAATGATAATCTTGTTTATAGCTCTCTATTCTATACATATTCTCCAGCCACCATCTTTCTTCAGACTTAACAATGTAGGTACAGTGCATGGACTCAAGCTTTCTCTAATTAACTCTTTATCCATCAAACCCTGAACTTGCTTCTTGACCTCTTCATTCTCCTACGACATCAATCTGTACACTGATTTGTTTGGTAAAATTTCTCTAGGTATAAGGTCAATTTGATCGATTATACTTCTGATGGGTGGAAATGAACAAGGTAAATCATTCACCACGATATCAACCAAATTCTCTAGCAGTTCCTGAATTTCCTCTGGTAGATCGTCTATCGAAGTACTTGTCAAAATGACTCCGACTTTTCTCACTACAACAAATTGTATGTATTCTTCTTTCTTGACTTCATCAAGAAGTTCCTTCCCACTCATGAGAAGTATAGTATTGATTGTTTCTTCTTTCACCTTTTTATCTTCAATTAGAAGCAACATATGCATCCTACCATTCTTCTCTAAGGTGTATGTGTTCCTTCTCCCATCATGAACAAAATTTATGTCATATTGCCATGGTCTACCCAACAAAAGATTAAAGACATACATGGGAATAATATCACATAAGATTTCATCTCTGTAACCCCCTATCTTAAATTCAACTAAACATTGTTTAGTGACTGCTACATAATGTCCCTTTTGCAACCATGAAACCTTGTATGGGATTGGATATGCAACAGTGTCCAATTCTAGCTTCTCCACCATTTCTATGGACACTAAATTATCTATGCTTCCACTATCCACTATTACCTTTCATACCATGTCCCTGGTCTTGCAAGGAGTCTTAAATAAACTATTTCTTTGGACTGGATTCTTCGCCTCCTTCCCTGGCTTCAAGAGAATTTTCCTCATCATTAAGGATCTTCTGCCTTCTGCATCTTCTTCCTCAACATTTCTCCTTTGTGCTTATGAAATGTGAGCTTCTCCTCCTCCATCTCTTTTTCTCTCAGGACATTCATAAGACTTATGTATGATCTTTCCACAGACAAAACATTTTATCTCACCACCTCTGCATCTTCCTCTTCCTCTGGCTCATGGAAAAGTATTTATGTCATTGTCTTCCCTGTGAACTTCCTTCTCTTTCTGGGTGAGTATGAGGTTTATTTTCTTCCTCCTTAGGCTTCTGTACTCTGTCTTGGGAAATTGATTTCCTCTACTCTAACTTTTACCTCTGCCTCTTTGACTTTGTTTTTGAGCCAATTTCTCTTCATCCTTCAGAGCAATATGAAAATCATATTCCATATTTCTAATCATCACCATGCTCATCTCATTTTGAATTTCATATCTCATACCATTCATGTACCTAGAGACCTTCTCATCATCACTTTCACGATGACCTTCTCTAATTTTTATCCTGTAGAACTCCTCAGTGTATTCCTTCACTGTCATCCCCTTCTGTCTCAAATTTTGCATTCTTCAAAACAAATTGATTTGGTATTCTCTGGGTATAAATTTGGCTTCCATCTTTGCAACCATTCTATCCCAGCTTTTTATTTTTTGCTTGCCTTTGCAACGCCTGTCAGCCTGCAGTTCATCCCACCATAATGTTGTGTGCACTTTAAGTCTAGTGATGACATGTTTGAATTTCTTATCCTCTTCGATATCTTCATAATTGAAGTACTTGTCCAGAGCTCTAAACTAATCTAATAGCTCTTCAACGTCTAAGTTGCCTTCATACATCAGGATGTCCGCTTTTGTTCTGGCACCTATTCTTGCAACAGCTCTAAATAGACGTTCTTCTGCAACATCTTCAGCTACAACTTCTTCTTCATTTCCTGCCTCATTCTCACTTTCATCCTCACTAACATCTCCATCTTCAATTTTCCATCTATTTGTTGTCTCCATAGCATCTAATCGAGCACAGATTTCTCTCATTTCCCTTTCCACAGCTGGATCGAGCATTAGTTTATCTTGATGTCTTATGGGTGACATTGTTTCAAATCCATTCCACGCAGAATTCGAATCACAACTTGCCTTCTGTCCTATCTTTCTTACAGAAAACAGTGGTTGTAAGCTCTGATACCACCTGACGTAGAAACCCCTACCTCAATAGGTTTTTCATGACCTCCCTGTCTAAGGATCATTCTTAATCTCCCCCTTGAGTCTCATTGACTCTTTGATTCCCTACAGGAATCCTCAACACACAAATGTTTATCCACATGTCCTTCTTAGGAGTTACGCCTATGAGAACAAGCACTAAGCACCAACTCACATCCACGTGACCAACTAATGTGACCACGCACACTCCACCAAAAAGGTATATCAGGTCCTTCGATTCCTCCCTTGACTTTTCTTTATGTGGCCCTTGACTACAACTTGGGGCCAAATATTTTGGCTATTTGGGATTTCGTGTACCGGTGATTTGTAATGCAACAATACCTTTCACTGATAGCCGAAATCACAATGATTTCTCATCACGATTGAAGTCTCTAAGCTTCCCGTGATCTGATGGTCCTGATTCTATCGGGACTTCGTAAATCAGGACTTCGCAACTCTCGACTCTGAATCAAAACTTCCTCCACGCCCTGACCTCCAAAATGGATAATTCAAGCATGCAATCAATGGCCCTCGTTGATTTGGATCCAATGGCCACTATCCCTCCTAAGCTTACAAGTGTTGAAATACACTCGCCCTTAATATTACCGCTAGTCTACAAGATCCAACGACCCACAGAACTCCGTGATTCTCCCTCTGAGAAATTCGATCGTCTGTTCAGACTTCTCAAATACTTCTAGCCAAATAGCTTGTCTTATTTTCCCTTCTGAATTTGGCTTCTGCGAGATGGCTCCAATCCTCGTCTCACCTTCGAACTCCTTCCAAGTATCTATCCTTCCTGAGCTTTGTTCTACTACAAAATCAAGGATTTCTAAAGGATTAATGCACGCATTCCTTGTGGCATTCACAATAACCCATGATTATTCACCACCTCTAACTCTGTGCACTTCCCTACAATAGCAGTTCTTCGACCTTCCTCCCTGGTTGTTAAAATCTAAGAGTTCTGCAAGCCTGCTCACACTTTGCATAGATTGGTGCTATACCTTCACTTCTGCTGGTATGAGAACAATGGTATCCCTCCTGATCTTTCTGAGATGAACCCAGAACTTCGTCAACGCACTCTTTGTGGACTCTCACTACACTCCTTGCAGGAATTCTCAGGAAGAGAAACAATTGAAACTCATATTCCTCTTATTCACAGACTTCATACATTCAACATGAAATCATGAGCATATATGCACATAGCATTGAAAATACATGCATGACAGAGAACATAAGAAAACTATAAACATACCATTTAAAGATGTAACAGAATGCATAAAAACACCATGAATTTAGATCAAAGCTTCTTTATATTAATCCAAGTGCATCCCTACATGAGTTCAATACAAACAGTTATCTGCTTATGGGATTTCTAAAATATATGTTCTTCTGCTCTCCTATTCTCTTGCTCTCTTACTCTATTGCCTTACAATTGAGAATAACTCCTCCTAATACAATACCTACAAGGGAGATTTTTAGAGTTTTCCCTCTTACAGCTCTAGCTATCTAATTGGAATTAAAAGCTATCTACTTTACATTCATTACAATTAAATGCCTCCATATACGACAGATCAGAGCATTGCTCAATATATTTTTACAATCTCCCAAACATAAATGCAAATACATCCTTTCAGATATTTCATTAATGCTTTACCCTTTGAAATTCAAAATGTTCTCAAAATGTGCGCTAATGCAATTCCAGCTGTCCTTCACCTTTGTGCTTGCTTTGTTGGCTCGCTTACTATTCTCCTACATCACATGTCCATTTTGCGTGAGGACTCCCCCAAGTCCTTCCTTACATACATCTATTCATACCACAAAACTTTCATTTGGATTATAAATCTTTAACACGGGTGCACTAGTAAGTAATTCCTTCAACAGATTAAAATTATTTTCACACTTGAGTGTCCATTCAAATTTAGTTCCCTTCTTTTGCAAAGAAGTGATGGGATGAGAAATATTAGAGAACCCTACTATAAACATTCTGTAGTAGCCATATAATCCCATAAAAGATCTAACGTCTGACACATTTATGGGTTTTGGCCATCCTCTAATGGCTTCGATCTTCTATGGATCTACTGCTATGCCCTGCTTTGAAATAATGTGTCCCAAGTAATGGATCTTCCTTTTGTAAAAATAACATGTACTCAACTTGCCATACAATTGATGTTCTCTCAGTACTTGCAATACCAATCTTAAGTGATGTTCATGCTCCTCTTCAAACTTAGAATAGATAAGTATGTCATCCAGGAATACTATGACAAACATATCCATATAATTTATGAATATGTCATTCATTAAGCACATGAAGACAACTGGTGCATTGGTCAGTCCAAATGGCACCACTACAAATTCATAATGCCCATACCTGGTCCTAAAGGTTGTCTTATGAACGTCTTCTTCCTTGATTCTTACCTGATGGTATCCTTCCCTCGGGTCAATCTTTGAGAATATATTTGCACCTCTTAGCTGATAAAAGAGATCATCAATTCGGGGTAGAGGATACTTGTTCTTTATGGTGTACTTGTTCAACTGTCGGAAGTCAATACACAACCACAAGGTTCCATCCTTCTTTTTGACAAAAAGTACCGGTGCTCCCCAATGTGAAACACTTGGACGTATGTACCCTTTCTTCAACAATTCCTCCAATTGCATTTGTAATTCTTTTAACTCTAGTGCACTCATTTTGTAAGGTGTTTTTGACACCGAGGCAGCTCCTGGCACTAAATCAATTGATAAATATATCTCCCTTCTTGGTGGAAATCTAGGTATTTCTTGGAATACATCTTCAAATTCCCGTAGCACCGAGAAATCTTCAAGGCTTGGCCCCTTTGTGTTATTTGGCTCTTCCACATGAGCTGCATACAATTGACATCCTTTCCTAAAACATATTTTTAGTTATAAGGCTGAAATCTCCCTTATAGAGATGGGTCTTGGGACTCCTTTCACAATGATTTGTTTTCCATTTCCATCTAGACATGTAAATGTCTTGTTATGACAGTCTAGGATAGCATGATGTTTGTCCAACCAATCCATTCCAATAAGAATATCATAAGACCCCAATGGTATGATATTTATATCCATAATAGTATTCATGCCATTAAGACTTATGGAACAATTTCTCACCATATCGTGGATTCTTCTTTTGGTTCCAGTGGCTAACTTAACCAAACTTGCTTTTCCAAGTTTACTTTTATCCAAATGTAATCTATCCACTATCTTAGGATCAATGTAGCAATAACTTGCTCCTAAATCAATCAAAATAGAAACATGTTGATTTATGATCTTACCTTCCACCTCGATATATTGGACTAGTACTCTGCTCGTCGATCATTTAAATCTGCATAGATTCTTCCCATATCTTCAACTGTTGTAGCTTCTTGGATGTTGTGCACAATCTTCACTCTATCCTTTCTGTGTGGGAAATCCTTGTACAAGTGATATTTCTTGATGATTTATATTAGGATCATTCCTATTGAAGGAACACTTGAATCCTTTCCTCCTCTGATCGAACTTCACATTTTTCTTGTCCTTCCAAGATTTCTGCAAAGATTCTCTTCTCTAGCCTTACTCACACAGGTATTTATCTGTCTTTATGGCCTCCATCAAGGTCTTGGGATCATAATACTTGGTATTTTCCTTATAAAATGTTGGCAGTCCATTTAGAAATCTCTATATTTTAACTTTCTCATCACCAATGAACCTGGCACACTTTAACAATCCTAAGAACTTCTTCTCGTATTATGCCATAGTCATGCTTCCCAACCTGATTTCAAAGAACTCCTATATTTTATTTTCATAGAAATGATCTGAGAGGTACACCTTCTGAAATTACTTCTTGAACTTCTTCCAACTAATCCTACTTTCTTTAACATGTTCAACTTTCTTCAGTTGGTCCCACCACATTGCATCTTTCCCATGTAAATGGTAGGTGGCAATCTTAGCTTCCATGTTGGATGAATAGTTATGCAACTGAAAATATATCCTGAGCCCAAGAAACCATGCTTCGGCATCATCTTCCCTTTCTCTTTCACCATTAAAGGAAGGTGGCTTGAGCTTCCTCAACTCTCCTTGCAAACTATCTACCTCTTGTTTCCTTCTTTGGTGTCTGACAGGAGACACCTCTGGACTTCTTACAGGATCATCTGATGCATAAAACTTTATTTCTAAGTAAAGAGGTGAGTGGTGTCCATGAGCTCTGCTAGCACTTCTGGAATAACCATCTCTTCCACGATCATCCCTTCTTTCATGGCACCTTCCTTCTTCCTCTTGTCTTGAGTTTCATCCCTTCTTTTCTTGTCTCAACAACACTCAAGCATTTATCTAACTTTTCTCTCTCATCGGTCTCTCATTGTCTGCTTTGTAGCTCTGTACTTCCATCTTCAGGCTTCTTACCATTTCTATTAACGTTTGTTGCTCTCCTTTCCCCTTGTGTCCATTGGACTCTGTCTCTGCGTTACCAACTTTGGTATTCTAGCCTTCGGCCTCCTTATCATGACTGGAGGTTCCCTCGCCTTCTTCCATTTCCTCAATACACATCCTAAGTTGAGGTGTTTAAACCCCTTAATTCTGTAAAATGTGAAAGAGACCACTTTGTTAGAATTATGCATACGATAAACAAAATTTCTAAACCATGCTACAAGTCTCTTTCTCTTTTTTTTTGTTCATGGTTATCATATCACCATTCTCCGAAAATAATAGTGTCCTATTATCCTTGGCTGATACAGAATTTCATCCTATGAAGGCACTTCCTTCAAACGACCTTCCCAGGTGACCATGACTAGAAACCATGGCTAAATCCTTCCTTAGCACGTTTCTTTATCGAATACCCCAATTCGGCCCTTAACCCTCCTTCCCTCATCTCTCAATATTCATATGACCACAACCATGACCCTGTGCTTGTCCAGAGCTTCGGGACTTCGAAACTTTCAGCCAGGATCGGATCAACGTTGCTCATCCTCTTTCACGATCAATGATTTAGATCCACTTAGGGACTTCGTGCTTTGAGACTCTCAACTTTCCCCGCTTGCCTCTGCCCAGAACACTTTTACTCAGATTTCATGAACTGTCGATGGGTGTCCTCCCACAGATCAGTAGTTGTGAATTGCTTCAGCTCTTCGAGCTTCAGAAGTTTCAAAAATTTCCTCCTGAACTTTCTCCTGGAGTTCTTTCACCCGAATTCGATGATCCTTCAACATGTGTCTTATGGAAATCAACGGTCGGTATGTACTCTAACCTTTGGAAGTTTTTGACCCAAAGAAACCTATCACATCTTTCCCCACTAGAGTGCCTAATCTCTGGACTGCACGATCTATTTCCACGTGGCCCAATCGGGTGGGTGACACATGTCACATTCTAACTGACATTTCAATACTCCATATGCTCAAAAATTATTGACACATTGCACACATCCCATGTGTAAACATCATCCTAGATGACTTCCATAAGCCCTATCACTTCGGGAATTCCAGGATCCACATCACCTCTAGGTGACGTCATCGCGCCCCATCACTTTGGCTCTTTGGGATTCAGGACTTTGAGAGTTTCCATACTAGCACACGTCCAATTCTCTCGAACTCTGAATTCCCAAAATGGCCAATTTGTCGCCATGTGTCCTCCTAGATTGGACAACTAAGATTCACTTCAGATCTTCACCTAGATTCCATGGATATGCACCACATGTCCTCCTTAATTTGACAGTTGAGGCTCACTTGGGGTCTTCAGACTTAGGAAATCTCAAATTTCAAAACTTATCTGGCCCCACTAGCTTTTATCCAAATCCCTAGATCTAGTGACGTGTGGCTCTTGGCAGATGAATGGTTGAGATCCTTTCGGATCTTTAGGTTTCGAAAATATCAAACTTCAAACCTCCTCTAAGTACACGATATTTTTCTGTGTGTTCCCTTGAATCATACGATTGAGGCTTACTTTAGGCCTTCACCCGAAATCCACATATTTACGCCACGTCTTTTCTGGATCAGATGGCCCAGATTTACCTTGGACGATCTGACGCTTGAGATTTACTTTGGCTCTCCAGCTCTCCAGGCTTAGGTAGTTTCAAATCTCAACTGAAAACCTCTCGAACAAATTTCTCCAGATTTATTGATCTACTGACAAGTACCTCTTGGTGATCGATGGTCAGGATATACTTCGGCTATTTCACCTCCTCCTCTTCCACAACTTCTAGAGTTGTGGATATCACACCACCTGTCTCTCCTTGATGATGGATGGCCCCAAACTACTTCAGCTATATGGAATTTTTATTTTTGAGCACTAGAAAGTCACATCACTAAATGCCTTTCAATGTTCGAGGGCATGCATCGATAGTTTGGAGTAACCCGCTTTTCACCCTGCAATTATCCTGATGTTGACATGTAACCCCTTGGTAAAATTGTGGTTTGGATTGTGGGACCACCTTGGGAAATTATCTCCCGTGCAACTTGGTTCCCCGAAATGTCTCTTGTCTGTTGATATCACTCTCCAATGGGATCTAACAGTTGTGACCTTAGCCCTTACTTCCTTTTCATCGGACGACCCTTGTTCACCTTTCCTCCTATCCAACGATCCTGAATCTCTCATGATCCTATAGTGGATATTGCTCCCGATTTCGAAGAGGGATGGCCACAATCTTTCGAAACCCTTACGACGGGTCTCTAACGTTCTATCTCCTGCATAGATTCTATAACGCCATTCCTCTTGAGCTTTTCAACTTCATGGTCAGAATTCGATCTCGACCCCGAGACTCTGACCAATAGACACAGACCATACCAGCCCGGTGTTTCAACCAGAATCTCTAATACCAATATGTAACATCCCCAGCCACCCACAGGTGGGGGTATTCTACCTTCAAGCCCACCCTTGGACTTTTTTCTCTTACCGATACCTTTTTACAATTTCAAGATGCATAAAAGAAAAGACTTTAATGACATGCACAGCAATATCCAGCAAGCATGCATAATCTAAGATTTAGTTAAATGATAATCAAAATACACAGCGAAATACATTCATACACAGATAATAATATCACAACAAAGAGCACTTATCTTTATAAAAAGGTGACACCAACTGGCTACAGACCAAGGACATTCCACCCAATCGTAGACACCACTACTCCAAATATCAACAGCAATGTCACCCTCGAGCTAGGGCTATGAATCCATAAGGACGATTACAGAGTGTACTTCGGTTCCCAAACCAGTCAGCTCTCAAGCTCTCACAGGTTTTCCAGCACCCACAACAATCCAAGTACCCATCTCTCTTATACCTAGCCTGTACCACCCAAGAGAATGTAGCTTCAGCCTTCTCTGACACGCAGTCCCTTATGCAGTCCTTCTCCTTTTTACAGGGCCTCTAGCACAGCTGGTCCTGAATCTCAATGTTGGAACTCTCAGGAATCGCAGTTGTGAAAAAAATAGGGCATCAACCAACGCATCTCAGACATGCAGGCCCCAGGTCATGGTTGGATTGCACTAGTGACCATCACCACCAACTATCCCATGGCTAATTCTCAACAATTCGGTTCCCTTTTCCAAGCCAAGCTGGAGGCGAGGATGGATCAATGAATGGGTGAGTGAGTGCATGAAAGTACGTGACGGAAATGAATGAACGTACAAGAAAATCAACAAACAAGCCATTAGTCGAACCCCCGCATCAGACCAGAGGTTGTTTTAAGTAACTTCATGGGGAATCAAGAACCTCCTAGCCTTCCCCACGAAGCTCACGTAATTGATCCCCTCCCTTAGGCAAAAAGGGTAATTAACATAGGAATAAATACTTATCCCCTCAAGACCCCTCTCTTGTGGAATCATAGCCCCCTATAACTCTAGTCCTTGTCTGTCTAGCAGCCAGTGATGTGTTTATTATTAATAATGATGAAAACATTACATTTCTTGGGCATATTGGCCCTTTAATAATTGTTTGGGCACACGGCCCTCTCAGCATTGTAACAATACATTATTTAAAATTGGGGCTTGAAACCCGGGGTGTTACATCCTAGATGCAATGTTTCTTTGCAGTGTCTCTGCTATTTCATCAACCTCACTAGAAGGATTTTCCTTATCACCTAAAGGAATTTCAATCAAAACATTGTCAGGAGACTGAACAAGAGAATGTCCATCACCTTGTTTTTTTGTAGTTGAATTATTGAGAACATAATCTTCATTCCTAGGTCCATCATCTTCATTGACAATATCATTCATGAGGAATATCAAAATCACTAGAAAAATGATTACCATCCTCACCAATGTCATTGGATCTTCCATGAAAATATTCACTTGAAGGAAAATCATCATCACCCATAAGACCCTCAATGTCATTAATATTCTCACTTGGAGAAAATTTTCCATCATCGTCGTCGGTACCTTGAAAATCCTTATTTGGAGGAAAATCGTCATGAACGTTGTGTCCACCATTGACATAATCATCTTCATTGCTTTCAAAATCCCTACTTGAGGGAAACTTTTCACCATCCTACTTAGTGCCTTGAAAATCTTCATTGGTATCTTGAAAATCCTCACTTTGAGGAAAATCATCATCATCAACATTGTTTCCTTTTAATTTATCACTCAGAAAAGAGTGTACACCAATGGCATAATCATATTCACTACTTTGAAAATACCCACTTGAGGGAAATTATTCATCATGCCCATTACTGGCTTGAAAATCCTCAATTGGAGGAAAATCTTCATCATCCTCATCGATATCTTGAAAATCCTCACTTGGAGGAAAATCATCATCACCAACATTGCTTCCTTTAAATTCTTCATTCGGGAAATACTTTCCATCATTTCCATAATTGTCATCACTACATTTAAAATCCCCACTTGGGAGGAATTTTTCATCATCCTCATACGTCCCTTGGAGATACTCACTTGGAGGAAAATCTTCATCAGTATCTTCAAAATACTCACTTGGAGGAAATTCATCATCACCAACATAACATTCCCCACTCGGGAAAGAGTGTCCAATATTGTCATAATCATCTTCACTGCTTTTAAAATTTCCACTTGAGGGAAATTCTTCATCATATTCATTGGTTCCTTGGAAATCTTCATCGGTACCTTGAAACTCCTCACTTGGAAGAAAATTTTCACTGGAGGTTGAAGTGGAGACTATGATCAATGTTTAATATGATTGAATAGATTTATTACCATCATATTCCTCCTCTTCATCATCGGTGGCTTCAAAGTCCTCTGTTTTAGAACTTTCTTGAGGGACATGTTGAATAACATTGCTTGCACTATGATCAAACTTCTGACTAGCTTAAAAATACAACGCCTCATTTTCATTACAAGCATTCCCATCGCATTTGCTAGTCCCAATAGAAGAGGTATGTGAACAATTTGTTGATGACTCGGAAATAAAATATTATTATTCTGACAAAGCCATTCCTTCTCTCTAATAACATAGAATGATATAAATTCTCACCCTCCAAGTGACATTCTTATAACTTGCAAAATGATCTTTTCCCTCTAAAA
>JZKD02S1883205.1:513281-523681 GCA_000966675.3 Picea glauca
TTAGTCACAGGGTGTATATGAGAATACAAGAGGAAATGTTCAAGATGTTGAATGAAGAAAGTTGGGATGATGTTAAACTCAACTATCGAGATTCAATCTCTACAACAGTATTGAAACAACTTTTTGTTGAATTCAAAAATGTATGTTGATTTATTAAATTCATATTATTCGTTTGTAAGTTAATTTATTTATATTTTAACAGTTATAGATATATAACTATGTGTTTGTTTGTTTCATTAAATATGTCAAAGGAGAATGCAGATGGAGTACCTACAACTTTAAAAAAAATTATTGAAAAAGTCAAGCTTGAAAGAGAAAGAACGAGACGTGTTCAAAATGTTGGAGCAACACCTGTATCCAAACTCCTTATAGGATGAGTATGTCACAGATGAAGAAGTTGCAGATGCAACTTGAAGAGCTTCTGAAGAAGGGGTACATATACCCAAGTGTTTTGCATTGGGGTGCCCCAATATTGTTCATGAAGAAATATGGTACGTTGAGACTTTGTATCGACTTCAGGCAGTTGAACAAAGTAACAGTAAAGAACAAATATCCTTTTCCAAGGATATATGACCTCTTTGATTAGTTGAGGGGCATGCAGATATTTTTAAAGATAGATCTCAGATCTAGATATCACCAAGTGAGAATTAAAGAAGAATATATCAACAAGACTACTTTCAGAACGAGGTACAAACATTATGACTTCACAATGGTGCCATTTGGGTTGTCAAATGCACCATTTGTCTTCATGTGTTTGATGAATGGATTTTTCATGAGTTACTTAGATAAGTTTGTCATTGTATTTCTCGATCACATACTTATTTACTCAAATTCTAATAAAGAGCACGAACAACACTTAAGGATGGTTCTACAATTATTGAGAGAGCATCAACTTTATGCAAAGTTGAGCAAGTGCTCATTTTATCAGTGATAGATTCATTATTTGGGTCATATCATTTCCAAGGAAGGAATAGTTGTGGATCCAGAAAAGATAAAATCCATTGAGGAATGGCCAACACCAAGAAATGTCGTAGAGGTGAGGTCCTTTATGGTACTCGCAGGTTATTGTGGAAGTTCTATTGAAGGATTCTCAAGGAATGTGCATCCAATTACATCCTTGCAAAATAAAGGTGCACGATTTGAATGGACTCTGAATTGTGCAAGGAGTTTTTAGCACTTGAAAATTTTGTTGACAAGTGAGCCAATTTTGAGAATTGTTGATTCAAATGAAGACTTTGTTGTGAACACATATGTATGAAAGGAAGGGATCGGTGGAGTCCTTAGTTAGAATGTGCATGTGGTGTGCTATGAATCAAGAAATTTAAAAGAGAATGAAAAGCTTTATGCTACTCATGAATTAGAATTGGTATCCATAGTGCATGCCTTGAAGACATGGTGACACTATATCATGGGAAAAACATTTGAGTTGAGAAGATACCATAGTGGTCTCAAGTATGTGTTTGGACATCCAAGTTTAAATGACAAACAAATCAGGTGGTTAGAATTCCAGCAGTGAGTATGACTTTGGCATAAATCATATCAAAGGAAAAGAGAATAAGGTGTTTGATGCACTCGGCAGGAGGGTGCATGAGATGCATGCTACATCCATTAGCATGTACAAATTGGATTTGAGTGACAAAATTTTAGAAGTTGCCAAATTATATCAGTGTTATGTGGACATAAAGGCGACTTTATAGCAAGGTATGTCGCAGCAGAAATTTGAAGGTTATGAGCTAAAAGTGTTAATATTATGGTAGTTGTGGGAGGTATTTACCCCCACGTGTGAACCTGATGAGAATAGAAGACTCTGGGAAGCAAGAGAAACCCTAATGAGTTGGCTAATAACCCTAGAAGCCTTGTAATCTCAAGAAGATAATTTATATTAGGCTATTAGCCTCCAAGAGAATAATTTGGCTAGAAATAATAATAATATATTGAACAGATACATACCTGGAAGGAGAATTCGGCCCCAGGAAAACTAGCAGGATTATTATAAATACAGGGCACCAGTTTTCATTTGCAACATCTCTGAATTGCATTTTCCTAGTTGGTGCGCACTGCAGTTGCAGTTTGGTGTGCAGGTTTGGAGGAGGGTTGCAGGTGCAGCTACAGCAATAACTAGTTCTCAGTATTGGCTTGAATATCTCTTGGCTAGGGTTTGGACTATCTGATCAGATTTTTGTGATGCACTATCCTTGGGGAAATATGTGCTACTCTTTGTTTGGATATCTAGCCTAGGGTTTGCTTCCATAGGAATTCTCAGGTCAAGGTTAAGGTGCTCAGAGGGAGGCTTCGGCCTATGGTTGGGTGATGAAGGTATCGTCAATGGTAAAAACAGCACACCATATTCTATATTCTAACAAGTTATGGGCCCACACCCCTTCAGTTAGCCTAAAATGTTGGAACGAAACATAGCTTCTAGATATTGAGCTCATTGAAGTACTGTTGCTAGGGTTACTAGCAGGAGCAGTTTCCAAAAATCATTGTAGCTAGGGTTACCAGCAGAAGCAGTTGTAGAAACCCTAAACCTCTTTTCAAGGCACCTTAAGTGATGAGATTGACCTAATCGTTGTATAGATCAGTGTGCCCTAGCCCAGTGCATCTCCTGGTACACTCAGAAGGACAAGATGTGAAGTTTGGATTTCTGGTCAAATCTAGGGTTTGACCAAGTCAAGCAAGCCAAGATGAACTCTATGAAGTCTGAGAATAAGCTAGATGGAGCCTCTAACTTCAAATCATGGAAGACAAGGATTGACCTCATCCTTTCTAAGAATAAAGTGTTGGATATTGTGAAAGGAAATATCGTGAATCCAGAGTTTGAAGAAGGAGAAGAGAAGGAACCACAGAACGTTGCAGCTATGGAGAAGTTCAAAGGCGTTGACATCAATGCCATGAGTATCATAGTGGATTCCATAAAAGACCACTTGATACCCTACATCTCCCATATTGACTCATCGAAGAAGATGTACGATGCCCAAACAAATCTCTTCTCAGTCAGAAACATTGGAGAAGTTATGAGTCTGAAGAATGAGCTCTGTGACATGAAGATGAATGATGACAACAGCATAACATCATACTTTGTAAGGATCTCCCAGCTAAGAGATCAATTGCAAGCTATTGAAGAGATCACTTCAGAAAAGGAATTGGTGAACATAGTACTCAATGGTCTTCCCAAGACATGGGATGCATTTGCCGCAACCATGAAGACAAGGAAGGAGTACCCGACATTTGAAGAACTTTGGACTTGCTATGCTCAAGAAGAATCAAGGATCAATGCAAAAGAGAAACCTCAAAAGAAGTACGATGATCAATCCTTCACAACAAGATTCAAGAACTTCAGGGACAAAAGAAAGTTTGATTCAAGAAGGAAGCCAAAACAAAGAAAATGCATTTCATAAATACAGTGCTTCAACTGTCAAAAGTACGATCACTATAGGAATCAGTGTCCCGAGCTAAATAAAAGGAAGGAGAAACATGAAGCATCGATTTCCAAAGAAAAGGAACTGACAAAGAAGACTAAGCAGGATGGAAGAGACTTCTTCTACTAAAAGGTAACAACACTCTTCTTATTTTCTTGTACATATCTTGTGTGCATCGTCTTTGTACATATCTTGTATATCTATCTCTTGGAAGATAATGTGTTCTAAGAAGAACTATACCTATGGAATAACAACAAGATAAGAATGAATATCATTAGATATTACACATGAAATAATGAAATATATCATGTGAAAGCTATTACAAGATAAGCCGAAATCAGAATCAATCTTGAAGAGACTTAGAAGTCAGACATCAAGAGAAATTGGAGAAAGACTTATGATGACAACTAAGATGGAAGCGTGGACTCTGTTAGATAGAGAGAGCCAATTATATATTGCAGAATATAATAAGGATGCAGATGAAAGTATGAACTCTATCAAACAGAGGGAGTCGATTATATGCACTCTTACATGAAGCAAGGATTAGGAGGGAACTAATCCTATGATCCATTGAAGATGATGAAATGTATATATCCATGGTAGTAGCCATGAAAGACAGTACGTGTTCAGCTCAACTACAGAAGAAGACCTCTTCGAAGAAAAGCCTTAAAGTATTCATGGTTGTCCATCCAGATCCGTGATCCTATGATGAAAGGTAGAAGTGGAATCTCTAGGGCATGGAATCTACAAGAAACTCCATGGACCCAAAAGTAAAAGAAAAACATGAAGAAGAACATAAAGATTCCAAGAAAGAAAAAGAAGAACCAGAACAACCAGTCATTTTATCAAGAATCACAAGATTACTAGCCTGATAAAAACTCACTAAAAGAAATCAAGCAGAAGAACTAAAATTCATGATGAAGAACAGTGTACGGAAGACTTATGAATGAAAGCATTGCAAGATACAGAACCAGAGGTTATCTCAAATGGAGGGAGAAGACTATGATGATTGATTGTTCTAGTACACCAGACTTATCTCTATATAAGTCATTATATTATCCACAACATCCATAAGTCAAAATTCTACAACAGATGAATGCAAAGAATGTTCTCCAGAGAAATCGAATAAAGAAAGTATAAAGAGCAATCTCAAGACTTTGAGCCATACCAAAAAGAGACTCATGTATGTAGAAGACAACATGATGGAGAACCTCCAGTGCATAGCAGAAGCGTGGTGAAGATTTCCTATGACATCAATATGACTACTCAAAAGAGCAGATCTCATGATGACAGAAGAAGTACCACATGGATATGTTCCAGTTCTCCAACTATGATATACTTTATTGTTCAGATCTACATGAAGCCTTCACAGTGTTCCAGACTACAGTACAAGCATTACATTATCCATGATAAAGTCCAGAAGGGAGAAAATGATTTCTCAAATACATATCTCCATAGATGAGCACATAAGCATACATTTTGGTAAAGCCTCTATTCAAGATGAAAGAACTTGCATACTCAAGCTAGAGCTTGTGGAAATAACTCTCTTAGCTGGAAGGGAAGACTCTCCAAACTAAAATAAGGTACGCAAACATTTATTTTTGTGATTTAAATAACTCTACAGTTAGGAGGGAGCATTTATCTTTGTAATTGAGAAATAGTCCAGATTGGACAGATGCTTTCCTGTTCGGAAAGTGGATTGAGATTTTTGATGGACAGTGACCTCCCATTGTAGTTAACATGGGAGGCAGACTGATTGTTGATGTATCATAGACATCTACTTCCCATTGTGGTTAACATGGGGAGTGGTCTAGGACAGTCATTCTTCCTAGCAGTCACTCTGAGTAGTGGTCAAGTAGAATGGTTTGCCTCGTCGGGCAGTCATTCTTTCGAAGTTCACAGTTGTGAGCAGTTTCGAAAAATCGTTCATTTTGGAGGTTGATGCAGGACAGAAATTCCTCAAGGGTTATACATTCTCTCCAGGTTACACTTTAGTGTCGAAGGAATGGCCCAGGGTGGGGAATGGTCTGAACAGTTATTCCTCAAGGGCAGACTCATTCTCTCCAGGCTACACTTTGTTTAGTGTCGGAAGAATGGCCCAAGGTGGGGAATAGTCCAAGCTCAGCAATCAGGGACAGTTATTCCTCGAGGGAAAACTCATTCTCTCTAGGTTACACTTTGTTTAGTGTTGGAAGAATGGCCCAGAGTGGGGAATAGTCTAGGACAGTCATTCCTTAGGGCAGACTCATTCCCTCAAGGTTACACTTTGTTAAGTGTCAGAGGAATGGACCAGGGTAAGGAATGGTCCAAACATTTCTTGAGGGCAGACTCATTCTCTCTAGGATACACTTTGTTTAGTGTCGGAGGAATGGCCCAAGGTGAGAAATGGTCCAGGCTCAGAAATCAAAAATAATCCTTCTTCCTTGGTTGAGAAGAATGGGGCAGATAACCCATTGTTGATATTCTATATTGAGGGAAGACATTCTTTCAGATCTCACAGACATGAGTGAAAGATTGGCCCAGATGATTATTGTCGATATTATATACTGAGGGCAGACACTCTTTCAGATCTCACGAACGTGAGTGAAATATTGGCCCAGTTGATTCAGTTTTTATCATAACATTGTTTCTATTCATATGAAGACTATTGTGGTGGCAAACATTCTTTCAGATCTCACAGAAGTGAGTGAAAGATTGGCCCAGATGATATAGTTTTTATCATAACATTGTTTCTATGCAGGATGCTCTCAGATGGTTGTTATGAAGACTGTATGACAGTAGATGAGGACTACTGTGGTGAATATGTTTCACCGTTTGCAACCTTACATTGTTGATCAAGTACTTGTGTGTTACTTGATGTGGTAGTTAACCACTGGATTGTAGTTATGTACTACTATGAATAGACACAAGTGTGTTCTATCCTTGTTCTAATTGTCTTGAAGACCATCAACAGTTTATTGGAGAAAATGATCATTCAGATGAATGATGAACAGAGATTTTCTAGATGGAAAACAATTCACAGCTTTTACTCCTCTTGTATCACTCTATGGTGAGAGTGACTTATTCAACATCATATCTAACTACCCAGATGAAGTATGGTTTCGAGAGATGATGCAGCTGATGATGATGGTGATGCTCATGATATAGTCATGAAATAGTCTAGATGACTATATTGATGCTACCGGGTAAATGGTATATTTTGTATTCAAGTCCATTACCTGTAAATACCTCTCTAGCTAGGAGGGAGTGTTAATATTATGGTAGTTGAGGGAGGTATTTACCCCCACGTGTGAACCTGACAAGAATAGAAGACTCCAGGAAGCAAGAGAAACCCTAATGAGTTGGCTAATAACCCTAGAAGCCTTGTTGGATCAAGAAGATAATTTATATTAGGCTATTAGCCTCCAAGAGAAGAAGTCAGCCAGAAATAATAATAATATACTGAACAGATACATACCCAGAAGGAGAATTTGGCCCTAGCAAAACTGGAAGGATTACTATAAATACAGGGCGCTAGTTCTCATTTGCAGCATCTCAGAATTGCAGTTTCCCAGTTGGTGCGCACTGCAATTGCAGTTTGGTGTGAAGGTTTGGAGGAGGGTTGCAGGTATAGCTGCAGCAGTAGCTAGTTCTCAGTATTGGCTTGAATATCTATTGGCTAGGGTTTGGACTATCTGATTAGCTTTTTGTGATGCACTATCATTGGGGAAATATGCGCTACTCTTTGTTTGGCTATCTAGCCTAGGGTTTTCTTTCGGAGGAATTCTCAAGTCAAGGTTAAGGTGCTTGGAGGGAGGCTTCGGCCTATGGTTGGGTGACGAAGGTATCGTCAATGGTAAAATGAGCACACCATATTCTATATTCTAACAAAAAGAGGATAGTATCCTCATGTATATGGGCAGATTCTATGTGTTGAATGATCAGGAATTGAAAATTTTATTATTTTTATAGATGCATAAGGTTTCTTCTGCTGGAAATCCAAGTTACTAGAAGACAATTGTCGTAGTCAAAAAGAAATACATTTGGCTAGGTATAAAAACGAAAGTTGTTGATTTTATTGCTAGATGTCTTAAATGTGAGAAGGTTAAGGCTGAGAACAAACATCTAGTTGGTTTGCTACATCCTTTTCCCATTCCTTAGTGGAAGTGGGAAGTTGTTACCATGGACTTCATTACTAGGATACCTAGGACTGCTAAGAAAAATGATTCTATTATGGTAGTGGTGGAAAAGATTACTAAAGTCACCCATTTTATTCCAGTGATTCAAGTGGATCCAAAAGGTGATTTTCGAGTGAAACCGGTTTGCATATTGGATTGAAAAATCAAACAGTTATGGAATCGTGTCATGGAGTTGGTAAAGGTCCAATGGACCTGGTATAGTCCTGAGGATGCAACTTGGGAGAGTGAGGATGCTATGTGGGTAGTATATCCACATATTTTTGAATATTTTTGAAGTTTTTTATGTACATTTGTATATGTTTCACTAAGGATAGTGCATAAATAAGGGGGAGGGGAATGTAATGTCCCTAATATGAAACCCATTGTAATGTAAATATAATTTGGTGAGCTATTAGTACCAATTGTTAATGTAAATGTACATATAGGCTGGTGATTTGTTGGAACCAAGTTTTGGTGTTGGTAACACCTGAGTAGTGTGCGGGAATTGTTATCAAACAAAGGGTGTGCACATTTCACGATGCTACGTGCACTTGGGTAAGTTGACAGGGATCACCTGGGAGTGTGCATCGAGATCTTGTGTGATTATGAAGCTGGTGAGTCGGGACATAGATAGGCTAGTGTGCCTATCCATGTAAAAGTAATCATATTCAAGTTATTAAAGTTATTAATATAATATTACATCGTTGTGCATAGATAGATCAAACGAAAAAGAGATGGGGGGGAATAACTCCACCAAAAAAGGAAAAGGGGGGGGGATATTAAGTCCTAAGGAATATTTTATTAATATTCTTGGAAAAGTGTAATTTGTGTATATTTATTTATCTAAAGTTCTCGATGGAAGGAAACTATTCACCAAGTAGATAAAGCTACTTTTGACGATGACAAGTGTCAATTTTAAGGCATGCAATATATATCGTTGGACTTAGTGTATTTCAAAATAAAATATCTCATTTTGGATTAATTCACTCTCGTGTGTAGAAGGGGTCGGACTATCTGGAAAATATGACTAATACCTTGTCTGCAAAGAGAATATTATAAGGGGTTTTTCTATATTGTAACTAGAGCTTTGTTGTCGAAGAGGCGGGTTGTTAGGCCTGTAAGCAGTCTCTCTAGGTTAGAGATTTTTTGACAAAGAGGCGAGTTGTTAGGCATGAGCATTCTCTCCAAGTGAGAGTTTTGTTGGGAATTGTTCCCTACTGAGTTGGGAATTAGTTGTAGGGCTCAGAGACTTCCTGTTTGGCATGTTGTTGGGAACCCTAGAAGGGAAGTGGGGTAGCCGAGGGACTATTGAGCAGAGAAGGGGAACACTTCCTTGGGTGTGATAGGTGCATGGGGTATGAGATATTGTATACTAGTTGCAGCAACGAGAACCTTGGACTGAACAATTTTGTTGAATATCAGACCTTATCCTATCACTAGAAACCCTTTTTCCCTAGTGGAGTTAAGCCCTAGGTTGAGGGTGACCTGTTGTTGAAATCTTATGAGAAACAGAGTCTATGATTGGGAGGAATGTCTAAGTTTTGTTCATAGTTGGTGACTTCTCATAAAAGATAAGTTTCTTTATCTGTTGATCTCATTTTTGTGTGCTTAATTATTTGTGTTTAATATGGGTTTAATTTTTGTATGTTGTTGCATATAAGTAATTGGGGTTATTCTGTATAATGTTTCTTGCACATGTATGTGTGGTCTTGATAGTCAGTATTTGTAGTCATGCATGAGTATGACAATTGTTGTTAGTTTTTCGATAAGTTAACCTTATGTTTTGGACATGAGTCTTCAGAGGAATGTTTGAATGACCATGTGCACATAGGATACTTTTTTTGCACCAAAGGATAGATTTTCTTGTGCACACAAAGAAGTAGTTTGCACACATAAGGAGAATGTATTTAGTGTGTAATGCCAAAATGGTTGTGCACACGGTAGTTATGTGTGTTCAGTACACTTGTGTGCAATTTTTTTGTATTACTTCTGCTATTATAAGTTGTGTAGCATGACTCATCTTGGGATTGAGCACGCTACTTCAAGTGAAACTACATAGAATTGTGTTTAGAGTAGAATCCACACAGCGTATTTTGGAATAGAATTGTTCAATAGTAAGATGAATGATGTTACAGTTTGGTATCAGAAGTAGTTTGGTAACGGGAATGTTACATATTGGTTTCAAAGCGATAGAAGTTGAGATTGTGTGACGTGGACCAGCTTGGGTGGTTGGGGATGTTACATCTCTAGAGACGTTCAACGATACTTAATCTGAGAGACAAAGTAAAATAATACTCCTCTCATTTATTTCTAACTTTTCCCAATCTTCTTTCAACATAAAAGCAAGCTTCATACCCAGCTCTACAACCACCTACTATTCCTTATCTACTAGAAGATCCTCCATCTTGAGATTCCACAACTCAAAAAAAAATCCTTTAAACTTCTCAATCTCCACTCTATAACTTCTCACCATTCTTTCAATACAAGAATTATCACTATAGAGATCCTACTGAATAGGTTTATCACAAGTCTATCACAAGCCCAAAACAAGCAAATCCCTTAAGAACAAAGCCACACAAAGGCATCCCCCTAAATCCAAAATCTTTCTTTAATACCAAATGTTAGTTTTAAACATGTTAAGTAAATAATGCATATATATTCTGCAGTAAAAAAAGAAAGTAAATAATGTCATTCAAACACAAAACACAAATATTTTTACCATGGAAACCAAATTGGGAAAACTAGCATTCTCAGAGCTACTCTGCCCCTTTTTCTCTTTAATTTGTTTCATCATATTTTCATCCATGGACAATACTAACTATAT